>CAUYRH010064477.1:0-25645 GCA_963574655.1 Perodicticus potto
AGAAAATATCATGAATGTTACATTAATCAGGTGGATAAAAATATCTCCGATTGTATGGGAAGCCCGCACACTGTACTTCAAGCCTGAATCATTGTACACAGTTATGACTCAATAAAAAATAATTAAAAATTAAAAAAAAAAAGAAAATAGCAAAGTGTAACTATTTGAGAAATTAAAATTTTTACTTTATTTAAACCAAAACTCCTTTGGTGAAGGTGAACTATACCTCACAATTGAAATTTATTCTACTTCAATTGTTTCTTGTTTCAAAATCACAGAACAATTCAAACCCAATTATAGCCCAAGAAGGGGAAAGGGGAGAGGGTGGGGAGGGGAGGGGGAAGGGTGCATGGAGGAGCAAAATTGGTGGGACCACACCTACGGTGCATCTTACAATGGTACATGTAATATTTACTAAGTGTAGAATATATATGTCTTAACACAATAACTCAAAAAACTGCCATGTAGGCTATTTTAACCAGTTTGATAAAAATGTTTCAAATTGTATATAAAACCAGCACATTGTACCACATGATTGTATTAATGTACACAGCTATGATTTAATAATAAAAAAACTAAATGTTAAATCAAAAAAAAAAAACAAAGGGCATATGAACCTCTCAATTGATATAGAAAAGGCTTTTGACAATATCTAGCACCGTTTTTTGATAAGAACACTTAAAAAAAATAGGCATAGGTGGGGCATTTCTTAAACTGATAGAGGCCATCTACATCCTCAGCCAGTATCATATTGAATGGAGTAAAACTGAAAACATTAAAACTAGACAAGGATACCCACTATTGCCACTGCTATTCAACATAGTACAGGAAGTTTTAGCCAATGTAATCGAGCAAGAGAAAGAGATAAAGGGTATTTAAGTGGGGATAGAAGAGGTCAAACTCTCATTTTTTCTGGATGACATGATCTTATACCAGGAAAACCCTAGGGATTCAACTACAAAGCTCTTAGAAGTGACCAAGAAATAAAGTACCATCTCAGGATACAAAATCAATACCCATAAACCAGTAGTCTTCCTATATGCCAGTAACAATCAATCTGAGAATAAAATCAAAGACTCTCTACTTTTGACAGTAGTTCCAAAGAAGATGAAATACCTGGGAGTGTATCTAACAACAGATGTGAAGGCAGATGTGAACAGCAGATGTGAAAGAGAATTATGAAACTCTGGAGAAAAGAAATAGAGAAAAAACATTTACAAATGGAAGAACATACTATGCTTCTGGCTGAGAAGAATAAACATCATAAAAATGTCCATACCACCCAAAGCAATCTACAGATTTAATGCAATCCCCATCAAAGCAGCAATGTCATACTTTGAAGAACTTGAAAAGATAGATAGTACTTTGTTTCACATGGAACCAGAAAAAAACAAATAACCAATACAAGTTTTAGAAATAAAAACAAATCTGGAGGCATCATGTGACCAGACTTCAGGTTATACTACAAATACAGTGATCAAAACAGCATGGTACTGGCACAAACATAGAGACGTAGATCTATGGAACAGAATACAGAATCTAGAGATGAACCCAGCCACATCTCACCATTTGATCTTTGATAAACCTAACAAAAGCATGCACTGGGGAACAGAATCCCTATTTAATAAATGGTGCTGAAAGAACTGGTTAGCCCTATTACAGAAGACTAAAACTGGACCTGCACCACCCACCACTGATAAAAATTGACTCTTATTGGATCAAAGATTTAAATTTAAGACAGGAAACAATAAAAATTCTAGAAGAGGGGAGGGGGAGTTTGGGTGGAGGGAGAGTAATTGGTGGGGCTACACCTATGGTGCATCTTAGAAGGGTACAGGTGAAACTTACTAAATGCAGAATACAAATGTGTTCATACAATAACTAAGAAAATGCCATGAAGGCTATGTTAAACAGTTTGATGAAAATATTTCAGATTGTATATGAAACCAGCACATTGTACCCCTTGATTACACTAATGTACACAGCTATGATTTAATAAAAAAAATAAAAAATAAAGGGATCACATTACCAGAAAAAAAAAATTAATGGCTATTTAACTTCGTCAATAAACTTTTAGTTAAATTATTATAAGGCAAAATACACTTTCATTAGATATTTATAAATTTTGTCCAAGTTAAATAAAACACATTGTGGTGGTTTCATGAAAATATTTGAGGCAGTATTTTTAAGACGTATTTCTTCATTCTTTTGTATTTTCACTGTTGTAGAGATGGTATGTCAAAAAAGGTACACTTGGGCAGCACCTGTGGCTCAAAGGAGTAGGGCGCTGACCCCATATGCCGGAGGTGGTGGGTTCAAGCCCAGCCCTGGCCAAAACCTGAAAAAAAAAAAAAAAGGTACACTGTTCCTTTAAAGAAAAAAAAAAAAACTTCTAGAAGCACGTGTGGGGAAACACTTGACAATATTGGCCTGGGAAAAGATTTTATGAAGAAGGCCCCCTAGTAATTGCAGCTACACCAAAAATAAAAGAATGGGATTTGATCAAGCTAAAATTCTCTGCACAGCTAAGGGTCCCACAAGGGTACCACAACAAAGCAAACAGACAGCCTTTAGAATGGGAGAAGATTTTTGCATGTTATGAATCTGACAAAGGCCTAATAACTAGAATCCACACAGAACTCAAATCAATCAACAATAAAAGAGCTAACAACCCCATTTGTAAGTGGGCAAGAGACTTGAACAGAAACTTCTCTGAAGACAGACAAATGTCCAACAAACATATGAAAAAACACTCATCATCTCTAATAATCAGAGAAATGCAAATTGAAACCACCCTGAGATATCACCAAACCCCTGTGAGAACAGCCCACATCACAAAGTCCCCAAACTGCAGATGCTGGCATGGATGTGGAGAGATAGTAACACCTCTACACTGCTGGTGGGATTGCAAACTAATAAAACCTTTATGGAAAGAAGTATGGAGAATGCTTAAGGAATTAAAATTCAACCTTCCATTTGATCCTGCAATTCCATTACTAGGTATCAATCCAGAAGAACAAAAATCATTTTACCACAAAGACATTTGCACCAGAGTGTTTACTGCAGCTCAATTCACAATTGCCAAGATGTGTAAGCAACCCAAATGCTCATCACCCCATGAGTGGATTAACAAACTGTGGTATATGTATACCATGGAGTAATTATTCAGCCATAAAATAAGATGGAGACTTTACATCTTTTGTGTTTACCTGGATGGAGGTGAAACACATTCTTCTTAGTAAGGTATCTCAAAAATGGAAAAAAAATACCCAATGTACTCAATACTAATATAAAACCCATATATAAACACTCACACATTCATATGAATGATAAAACACAAATCAGCCTAGCAATGGGGAGGGGAAGGGAGAGCAGGGAGGGCAATTGGCAGGATCTCAACTAATGTGCACCATGTGCGGGTGTTCAACACATCCCTGGGTGAAGGGCTCAACTACATCTTGGACTTTACCTTAGAATTGAAAACAAAACAGTGTATTCTAAAAATTTGTACCCACATATTAATTTGAAATTAAAAAAAACTTTCCTATTATATAAAATGAACCTAATTCTGATGACAGGCACATTCAAACTCTAACTTAAGCATCATACAAGACATCTACATAAGAAAAACACTTGTACTACCTTAATTAATATTTTGAAAAAATAAAAAACAAAGAGCTTTGTATGCAAGGGGGACCAAAAGTTGGAATTCTCTCTATTTCAAGCTGCAAGGATTGACCTCATTAGGACTAAAATCTCAGCATAGTAGGAATGACTGATATACAGGCTGTGAAGCAAAAAGCATCTGTCCTACCCACTAAAATCCCTTGTATAATAATCCAATGCTAACCACCTCAGAAAATAGTTCCCAGACATGACTAGAGATTTCCCATTATCATCTTTTCAGTAATTAAGAAAATATTAGGTGAGTATGGAGAAAATGTACTATTATCTGGTATTTATTAGGCAATCTGGACAGAAGGAGTGAAACATGAAGGAAAGAGTGTCTATGAATTGATTTGATTGTTTATGGTTAGAAAATGAGTCATTCATCTCATTAGCTACCATGTTTTCCTCAGACTAGAGATTTCAATTGCTTGTCCCATGCTCTAACAGGGATGCTAAGGCAGAAAGAATCTAGGTTCTGTGCAAGGAAACAAACATCTAGGTGGTACTATATTATATACTCATGGTAGGTTCATTACATGAGGTCCAGAAATAAGTTCTCAAACAAATATTGTATGGTCATTATATGCTGGGCATTGTGTTAATTGTCTTTAAATACATAACCTCATTTAATCCTTATAGCATCTCCTGTAGCTAGCAACTACTATTATCATCACCAGTTTACAAATGAAGGAACCATTAACTTCCATATTGTTAGAAACTCTAGGCTCAGTGCCTGTGGCTCAATGGGCTAGGGCACCAGCCACGTACACCTGAGCTGGCGGATTTGAATCCAGCCCCAGCCTGCCAAACAACAATGATGGCTGCAACCAAAAATATGGCTGGGCATTGTGGCAGGTGCCTGTAGTCCCAGGTACTTGGAGGGCAGAGGCAGGAGACTTGCTTGAGCCCAGGAACTGGAGGTTGCTGTGAGCTGTGATACCACAGCACTCTATCCAGGGTGACACTCAAAAAAAAAAAAGAAAGAAAGAAAGAAAGAAACTCTAATGTAAGTAAAGATACAATGTTGAAAAGAACATAGCAGAAGTGTCTAAGATTTCTACAAAAACCAGTTTAAATTTTAAAATAAGTGGCATAAAAGAAACATTGCACAAATAGAAAGGTGCATTGTTCTTAAATATGCAAACTCAACATTGTAAAATGACAATACACATGTAACTCTAAAGTTTAGTCTATTGATTTGATTGTGATCCAAATGAAAATATCAACAGCATTTTTGGAGGGAGACATGCTGGAAAATAAACGTACAAGAATAGCCAGAAAACTACTTAAAAAACATATCATAAAGGTATAATTATAACAATCTGGAAGTGGCTAATAAGAAAGCAAACAAGTCAATGTAATACCCACAGAGTATCTAGAAAGAGCACCTATGCATGTAGGAGTTTTGTATTATATAGATGGTATTTTAAAATCTGTCAGGAAATAAACTTTATTCAATAACTTATGTTGATATAGTTAGCCAACTCCTTACCTAAAAATATACTCCAGATAGTAAAATACTTAAATAAAAGCATAAAAATACTAAAAGAGAACATGACAGAATATGTTTAAAATACCCTAATATTGAGAAAGGCCTTTCTAAGCAACACAAAAAACCTAGGAGTCATGTAGGAAAACTGATAAATTTGAATACAGAAACATTTTAAATTTCCGACACAAATGCTATCCTAAACATCAATAGAAAACGAAACAATATTTACAACATAGGACAAAGACCTAATTCTGTTTATATAAAGAGTTCTGGCCCAGGACAATGGCTCGCACCTATAATCCTAACACTCTGAGAGGCCAAGGTGGGAGGATTGCTTGAGCTCAAGAGTTCAAGACCAGCCTGAGCAAGAGCAAGACACCATCTCTACTCAAAATGGAAAAATTATCCAGGCGTTGTGGCAGGTGCCTGTAGTCCCAGGTACTCAAGAGGCTGAGGCAGGAGGATTATTTGAGCTCAAGAGTTGGAGGTTGCAGTGAGCCACCATGATGCCACTGAACTCTACCCTGGCCAATAGAACGAGACTCAAAAAAAAAAAGTTCTTACAAGTTTGTTTAAAAAACTACTAAGAACACAATTTAAAAAAAATAGGCAAACAGGGGTGGCACCTGTGGCTCAAAGGAGTAGGTATATATATACCATATACCAGAGGTGGTGGGTTCAAACCCAGCCCTGGCCAAAAACTGAAAACAAACAAACAAACAAAAAAGCAAACAACATGGACATGCAGTACAGAGAAAAAAAAATTTAATGGCTTTAAATATATGAATTCTTAACTTCACTCATATTTAAACGCATTTTAAAAACTTTTTTAAAAGTACTTTTAGGTTCACAGAAAAACTGAGCAGAAGATAACAGAGAGTTTCCACAAACCATGTCTTCTTTACACATGCAAGCCTCCCCCAGTATTAACATCCCCCACCAAAAGGGAACATTTGTTACAACTGATGAACCTACATTGACACATCGTTATCACTCAAAGCCTATAGTTTACCTTAGGGTTCACTCTTGATGTACAGTCTATGGGTTTTACCAGATCTATAATAACATGTACTTACTATTTCAATTAAATTCATTTTTAATGAGAAGACTTTTAATCATTAAAAGAGAAGACTATGAAGAACTTCATGCTAATAAAATTAAATATAGGGAAAAGCTCTCTCTAAATTGACCCATAAAGGAATAAAAAGCCTAATCAGCCCTTCAATTGTTGTTAAAAGATTGAATATTTAAAAATCTAACTTTTCAGCCAAATTTCAGAAACAAAATTTCAAAGAACATAATCTCTAATTTATATAAAATGTGCCATAAAAATATTCAATTCTTTAGTCAATCTAGATTAGTTCTGATATCACTATATATATGAAGTAGGACAACTAAGTTTGCAAACTCATCCTAGAAACCCTGCTGCATCTCTTATTGTTGAATAACACTATGGTCACCTTCAAGGTACTCCCCTTGGCCATCTGGAGACTGCAGTGATATTCAGCAATGAGGCCCACAACACTTTTCCTAGGATGAGTTAGCAAACTCAATTGCCTGAAAATTGTGTATCAAGACATCACATTGCACACCTTAAATATATAAAAGGGGCCAAGGTCATAGACTAGAAGCAGCCTGCACACATCATTCTCGCAGAGAGTCCCAAAAGTGGTGAGTTGATATCCACATTTGGATTGATCATACAAGAAAAAACATTAAAACTCCACAGAAAGGTGATGGGAGGCACCCAAAATGAAGGAGTGAGAAGTGGGATGACTCACTCTTTGGGAATGGAGGTCCTCAATGAAAATACCTGCACGTGGGGAAGGGACAGACGACAGAATCCCAGGGCTTCAATCTTCCCCAGTGGGTATTTCAATTGGAGCTGTGGGAGTGCTCCTCCGTTGGACAAGGCCTCTGATCTGATACAGGGAACTAACTGGAGACAGTGGCACTGCTCTGGAGCGTGAGCACAGTGGGGTCTGGCTCCTTCCCAAATCCTGCGTATTGCAGCTATTGCCATTTTGAGGTTCTAGCACCAGGGTACTGCATCTACCCAAGAGTCAGACCTTTTGCTGCTGCTTCACATCATCCCTCCCAGGCTGGGTAGGAAATAGGGAGACTAGGTACTGTCATACATCTGGGGGCCGCATGCCCCCACTACTGCTGGGGGACATGAGCAGGGCAGGAGCCTACAGACCCAGCATCCACTGCCACTGTCTGGGTGGCTCCACCCCGCCGCTGCTGGCATGGGACCCAAGTGGAGTACATGCTTGTGGCCCTCAACTCCCATTGCCACTGCATGGGTGGCAACACCAGTGACAGGTGGGGTAAATGCTCACACTGCTGTTGCCACTTCCACCATACCTGGGCCCAGTAAATGCATAGGCTGCTACCTGCAGCCTGCCCGATGTGTGCCACTGACCTGTAACACCCACAGGGAAGGGGGAGATGCAGGAGAGCCACAGCATTAAAGGCTCACACAGCATCTGCCCCCTCCTCCTTGGTTAATATTTCAGAGTAGGACTCAAGCACACCATCCAGGGATTCTCTCTTGCTTCACTGAGCAACAAAGCACCCAGCAGAGAAGAACAGATGTTACCTCAAAGCTACCTGTTTGGAGCTGGGAAAAGAGGTTCCATATGAGAAAGAACAGCACAAGAACTGTGGCAACACAACAAAACAGGCGGTTCTGACACCACCAAGGGTTCATACTAGTTCTCCTGCAATGAGGTCTAACCAAAAGGAAATTGTTGAAATGTCGTAGATGGAATATAGAGTATAGATTACAAGTAAGATCAATGGGATTGATAAGAAAGTTGAAAACCAATGCAGAGAAACCAAAAGAATGATTCAGGACACTAATGAAAAATCCATCTATCAGAGCTGGAACACATTCTTCTTAGCAAAGTATCTCAAGAATGGAAGAAAAAGTATCCACTGTACTCAGCCCTACTATGAAGCTAATTTATAGCTTTCATATGAAGGCTATAACCAAACTATAGCACAAGAATATGGGGAAAGGGAAGAGGAAGGGGAGGGGAGAGGGAGGATGGGTGGAGAGAGGGTAAATGGTGGGATCACACTTATGGTGTATCTTAGAAGGGTACGGGTGAAACTTACTAAATGCAGAATACAAATGTTTTCATACAATAACCAGGAAAATCCCACGAAGGTTATGTCGAACAGTTGGATGAAAATAGTTCAGATTGTATATGAAGCCAGCACATTGTACCCCATGATTGCACTAATGAACTCAGCTATGATTTAAAAAAAAAAAAAGAAAGAAAAATCCATCTATCTAAAGAGATAGACAATGTAATAAAAAATATAACACAACTTCTGAAAGTGCGAGTCACTTAAGGAATGCCAAAATACAGTGGAAAGTTTTAATAATAGAATAACCTAAATAGGAAAAAGAATTTCAGAGCTTAAAGATAAAGTTTTGAATCAACCCAGTCAGTCAAAAATGAAAAAAAAAAAAAAAAATGAACCAGGAAGAATGAACAATCTCTTCAAGAAATGTGGTACTTTGTAAAACAAATAAATGTAAGAATTATAGGTAACCTTGAAGGAGAGGGAGAAAAAGTCAAAAGTACAGAAAACCTATTTGGGAAAATACTGAAGGAAAACTTCCCTGGTATTCCAAGAGATTTAGACATTCAGATACAAGAAGGTCAGTGAACACCTGTGAGATTCAAGGCAAACAGGACATCATCAAGGCATGTAGTCATCAGTCTGGCCTAAGTCAAAATGAAGGAGAAAATCCTGTGAGTGGGTAGATGAACTTATCAAGTAGCTTAAAAACGAAACCTCATCAGACTAGGCAGACTTATCAGCAGAATCCTTACAAGTTAGAGGGGATGAGGGTATCATTTTTAGTCTTCTTAAACAGAATATCTGCCAGTCAAAAATTTTTTCTCTTGCAAAACTAAGTATCATAAATGAAGGAGAAATAAAGTCCTTCCTAGACAAGAAAACACTAAGAGAATTTCTCCTATCTGGACCAGCCTTATAATAAATGCTTAAACATCTCTTCCCATGAAACAGAATAATCAATGCACACCAGTATAAAAACTTCTGCAAGCTGAAACTCACAGTCCTTATAAAACAGCAACATAAGGGAGAAAACAAATCAACTAGGTAATAATCAACATCACAACCAGAATAGTATCTCACATATCAACATGAACACTGAATGTAACTGGTCGTGGATAATAAAACATAACCCAAATACATGCTATTTCCACAAAATCCTTTTAAATTGCAAACATTTACAGAGACTCAGGGTAAAGGGGTGCAAAAAACTATTTCATGCAAATGGAAACCAAAAGCAAATAGAAGTAGCTATTCTTACATCAAATAAAATAAACAGTCTCACTTTGTCACCCTCAGTAGACTGCCATGGCATCATAGCTCACAGCAACCTCAAACTCCTGGGCTCAAGTGATTCTCCTGCCTCAGCCTCCCGGGTAGCTGGGATTACAGGTGCCTGCTACAACACCAAGCTATTTTTAGAGACAGGGTCTCGCTCTTGCTCAGGCTGATCTCGAACTTTGAGCTCAGGCAATCCACCCACCTCAGCCTCCCAGAGTGCTAGGATTACAGGCATGAGCTACCATGCCCAGCCAAATAAAATAGACTTTAAATCAACAATGATAAGAACAGACAAGGACAGTCATTATTTAATGATGAAAGAAATGATTCACTAGTACGATTAGCCCACATCACAAAATCCCCAAACTGCAGATGTTGGTGTGGATGCGGAGAGAAGGGAACACTTCTTCCTATACTGCTTGTGAGATTGCAAACTAATACGGCCTTTTTGGAAAGAAGTTTAGAGAACACTCAAGGAACTAAAAGTAGTTGAACTACTGCTCAATCCTGCAATTCCTCTACTAGGTATATACCCAGATGATCAAAAATCATTTTACAACAAAGACATTTGCACCAGAATGTATATTGCAGCGCAATTCATAATTGCCAAGTCATGAAAGCAGCCCAAGTGCCCACTGACTCATGAGTGGATTAACAAATTGTGGTCTATGTACACCATGGAATACGATGCAGCCATAAAATGATGGAGACTTTACATCTTTTATGTTTACTCAGATGGGGCTGGAACATATTATTCTTAGTAAAATATCTCAAGAATGGAAGAAAAAGTATCCAATGTGCTCAGTAATACTATGAAATCAATATACAATCACCTACCCATTCATACAAATGGTAAAACATAACTATAGTCTAGATGGGAGGGAGGAGGCCGGGAGGAGGATAGGTATTTGGTGGGAACTTACCTAATGTACATAATGTAATGGTACATTTCAAAATTATTAAGAAGAATATAAATGTCTTACCACTACAAATAAGTAAGCGAGGTGATGGTTATGTTAACCAGTTTGAGGCAAGCATTCCACATTGTATATCAAATCTGTACACTGTACCTCATAAATGCGTTAATGTATACAGTTATGATTTAATAAAAAAAGATATAATAATCCTAAACATATATGTCCTTAATACAGGAGCTCCTGGATTTGTAAATAAACTCTACTAGATCTAAGAAAAGAAAGAAACAGTGACATCATAATACCCAGAGACTTTAACACTCCACTGAAAGAACTAGACAGATAGGCAAGGCAGAAAATCAACACAGAGACACTGGACTTAAACACTACTTTAAAACAAATGTTCTTAACAGACCATTAGGAAATATCCTGGCAGATATTCTGTTTAAGAAGACTTAACAGATGATCATTCAATCGAAAATGGCAAAATATATATTCTACTCATCAGCACATGGGACATTTTCTAAAACTGATCATATGTTAGTGCATAAAACAACTCTCAGCAAATTCATAAAAGCTGAAAATATACTGTGTATCTTCTCAGACCGGTGTACTAAAACTAGAAATCAATTATAATAAGAACACTCAAAACTACCCAAATACATGGATATTAAACAATTTTCTGTTGAATTCTTGGGCTAATGAAGAAATCAAAATGGAAATTTTAAAAAATGTTTAACTGAACAACAAAGATGACCCCAGCTTCTAAAATCTATGGGATACAGCAAAATAAGTGCTAAGAGAGAAATGCATAGTATTAAAGGCCTACATCAAAAAGAAAGATCAGACATTAACAATCTAATGTCACATCTCATAGAACTAGAAAAAAGAACAAACCAATCCCAAAGCTAGCAGAAGAAAAGAAATAGCTAAGCTCAGAGGAGAACTAGACTGAATGAAAACCAGAAAAAACACACAATCCCATTATGATTTCCCTTGAAGAAAAAATATAATTTTGTCACAAGTACATTTGCACTAGGATGTTTTTATTGCAGCTCAAATAGTAATTGCCAAGATGCGGAATCAACCCAACTGCCCATCAATCTATGAACGGATTAATAAACTGTGGTACATGCATACAATGGAAGGGTATTCAGCTATAAAAAGACAAAGACTTTACATCTTTTGTATTTACCTGAATGGAGTTGAAATACATTCTTCTTAGTAAAGGATCACAGAAAGGAAAAGCAAGTATCCAATGTATTCAATACTAATATGAAACCAATAGAAAAACAACTATATGCTCATAGGAGAGAAAAACACAAGTATATTCAAGTGGGGGCAAGGGGAGGGGAAGAGGAAAAGTGGAAAGAGGAGGAGGGAAATTGGAAAGAGGAAGTGGGAAGGGGATTGGTAAACTCTCACCTCATGGGCACAATGTAAGGGATACAGCACACCTCCTGGATGACGGGCTCAACTACAACATGAACTTTACCTTAGAAACACAAATAATATAACCTAATAATTTGTACCTTCGTATTAATCTGAATAAAAAAATTTAAAAACCATACCCATTTTCTCACATAATCACTTTTTGGTAGTAAAAACATTTATGATCTCAGCTTTTAGCAAGTTTTATGTATAAAATATAGACTGATTAACTTGAATCACCAGGCTTTACAGTAGATCTCCAGAAATTATTCATCTTTCACAACTGGAATTTTGTAACCTATGATCAACATCTCTTGCCACTCCCCAAATCTCAGCCTCAAGCAACCATCAATCTACTTTCTGCTTCCATGACTTCAAATTTGTAATCACTTTTTAACTTTATTGTTTACTCTCTGTTTTAAAATTCTTCTCTCCCTAAAGTACAGTGTGATATGGTCAGGTTCATAGTTTTTAAAAAATCACTCTGATTCCATGCATGAAATATGTTAATAGGGCAAGTGCAGACACAAGGAAAGTACTTATAAGCCTATTGCATTATATTAGATCATAGCAGCCTGTCTTTGATTCTTTGATACTTTAGAACCCATTATCTGTGGCGCCTATATGGAATATTTTGATTATGCACTATGGATTAGACTACTGCCCTATTTTTTTTAATTTTTAAACTGTTCATACATTTAAAAAAGGGGAAAGAAACAACAATAAAAGGGATCAATGAAATGAAAAGTTGTTCCTTTGAAAAGATGAACAAAATTGATAGACCACTAGCTGGATTAACTAGAAATAGAAGAAAAAGGACTCAAATAAGCTGAATCTGAAATAAAAAGGGGGGATATACCTCAGAAACACAAAATATCATCTGAAACTATTTGAAAACCTTTATATCCACATACTAGAAAAACTAGAAGAAATCAATCAGTTTTTGGAAACATACAACCTCTCAAGCCTGTGGCTCATCGAGTAGGGCACCAGTCCCATATACCAAGGGTGGCAGGCTCAAACCCAGCCTCGGCCAAATTGCAAAACAGAAAAATAGCCGGGCGTTGTGGTAGGCTCCTGTAGTCCCAGCTACTCGGGAGGCTGAGGCAAGAGAATCCCCTAAGCCCAGGAGTTGGAGGTTGCTGTGAGCTGTGTGACGCCACGGCACTCTACCCAGGGCCATAAAGTGAGCCTGTGTCTACAAAAAAAAAAAATTAAAAGGTGGGACCTAAACTAAATAGTTGCTGCACACCAAAGGAAAAAATCATCATAAACAGACAATCATGCTGTCCATGGTGGCTCATGCCTGTAATCCCAGCCCTGTGGGAGGCTAAGGCGGGAGGATTGCTTGAGCTCAGGAGTTCGAGGCTTGTCTGAGCAAGAGTGAGACCTCAACTCATGGAAAAAAATGGAAAAACCCAGCTGGGCACCATAGCAAGCGCCTGTAGTCCCAATGGCTTTGGAGGCTGAGGCAACAGGATGCACATAGCCTGAGTCTGAGGTTGCAGTGAGCTATGACACCATTGCACTCTGCTCAGGGCACAGGGTCGAACTCTGTCTCTACAAAAATGAAAAACAAGGAAAAATAAAACAGACAATCTACAGACTGGGGGGAAATATTTAATACCTATACTTTTGACACAAGACTAATATCCAGAATCTCCAAAGAATGCAAACAAATTCAGCCCTAATATGAAGCTAATTTATAGCTTTCATATGAAGGCTAAAACCCAATTATAGCACAAGAATACAGGGAAAAGGGAAAGGGAGGGGAGGGGAAAGGGGAGAATGGGTGAAGGGAGGGCAATTGGTGGGATCACACCTACGGTGTGTCTTAGCAGGGTACTGGTGAAACTTATTAAATGTAGAATATCAATGTCTTCATATAGTGATTAAGAAAATGCCATGAAGGCTATGTTTAACAGTATGATCAAAACATTTCAGATTGTATATGAAGTCAGCACATTGTTTCCCATGATTGCACCAATATACACAATTATGATTTAATAAAATTATTTTTAAAAAAGAATGCAAAATAGCAGAAAAAAAAGAATGCAAACAAACTAGCAGGAAAAAAAAGAATGCAAACAAACTATCAGAAAAAAAAAAAAGCAACCT
Organism: Perodicticus potto; assembly: GCA_963574655.1. NCBI lineage: Eukaryota > Metazoa > Chordata > Mammalia > Primates > Lorisidae > Perodicticus > Perodicticus potto. The sequence goes on from CAUYRH010064477.1 coordinate 14,002, forward strand.
CATCAAAATTGGGCTAACAACATGAACATATTTTTTCAAAGGAAGATAGAAAAATGACCAACAAACACATGAGAATACATCCAACATCACCAGTTATCTGTAAAATGAAAACTAAAATCACAACGAAATCCCACCTTACCCGTCAGAATGGCCATTTTAAAAAGTCAAAAAAACTGAAAAAAAGGAAAAATAAGTCAAAAAACAATAGAGGTTAGTTTAGTGTGGAGTCAGACAAAAGGGAACACTTACACACTTGGTGAGAATGTAAACAAGTACAATCGGTATGGAAAACAGTACAAAGATCACTTGCCCCCCAGTCTATTGAAATAAAGAAAAAAATATATCAAATTTTTATTTGTCAATTGTATCTTTCTATGGTTTGAATGTTTATGTCCTTCTAAAATTTATGTTGATGGTGGAAATGCAAACTAATACATTCCTTTTGGAAGGATGTTTGGAGAATACTTAGAGATCTAAAAATAGATCTGCCATTCGATCCTATAATTTCTTTATTAGGTATATATCCAGAAGACCAAAAATCACATCATAACATACCAGAATGTTTATTGCAGCCCAATTCATAATTGCTAAGTCATGGAAGAAGCCCAAGTGCCCATCGACCCACAGATGGATTAATAAATTGTGGTACATATATACCATGGAATATTATGCAGCCTTAAAGAAAGATAGAGACTTTACCTCTTTCATGTTTACATGAATGGAGCTGGAATATATTCTTCTTAGCAAAGTATCTCAGGAATGGAAGAAAAAGTATCCAGTGTACTCAGCCCTAATATGAAGCTAATTTATAGCTTTCATATGAAGGTTAAAACCCAATTATAGCACGAGAATAAGGGGAAAAGGGCAAGGGAGGGGAGGGGAGGGGGGAGGATGGCTGGAAGGAGGGCAAGTGGTGGGATCACACCTTTGGTGCATCTTAGAAGGGTACTGGTGAAACTTACTAAATGTAGAATACCAATGTCTTCATATAGTGATTAAGAAAATGCCATGAAGGCTAAGTTTAACAGTTTGATGAAAATATTTCAGATTGTATATGAAGTCAGCACATTGTACCCCATGATTGCACTAATGTACACAATTTTGATTTAATAAAAATTTTTTAAAAAATAAAATAAAATAAAATTTATGTTGAAACCTAATCTACATTGTGATTGTCAAATATTAAGAGGTATAGCCTTAGGGCAGGTAATTAAGTCAGGAGAGCTCTGCTTTCAGGAATGGGATTAGTACTCTTTTAAGAGGCTTGAGAAAGCCCTTTGCCTCTTTTGCCACATGAGTATACAGCAACGAGGTACCATTTATGGAAGATTGGGTCTTTACCAGACACTGAATTTGCAGGCGCCCTGATCTTAGACTTCCAACAGCTAGAACTTGAGCAATCAATTTCTGTCATTTATAAATTACCCAGTCTAAGGGAAAATCAAGTTTTTGAAAAAAGCAGAAAGGTACAGAAGAAAATGAATAGTTATAGGATAATCTCCATTGTGAACACAGACACAAATATACTAAATAAAATATTAGAAAACCAATCTATCAATATTCACATCATGGCCAAGTTTGGTATATCTGAAGACTGCAAGGATGCTTTAGCGTTCAAGAAAAACATATTGGCTTGGTTCCCGTAGCTCAGTGGTTAGGGTGCCAGCCACCTGCACTGGGACTGGTGGGTTCGAACCCAGCCCAGGCCTGCTAAAACAAAAAATAGCCAGGCGTTGTGGCAGGTGCCTATAGTCCCAGAACTCGGGAGGTTGAGGCAAGAGAATTGCTTGAGCTCAGGAGTTTGAAGTTGCTGTGAGCTATGACGCCACAGCACTCTACCAAGAGTGACATAATGTGACTGTCTCAAAAAAAATGAAAAATAAGAAGAAAAGAAAAATATATTGTAATGTCTTAACATTATTAGATCAAATAGGAAAATGATAAAATGTAAAAAAGTTTGATAAAAATCAGCACCCTTTCAGGATAGAAACTCTTACAAAATAGAAAAAAGTAATTTTTCATAATTTGATAAAGGTTACTACCAGAAAATGTATAACAACTATTAACTTATGGGTGATAATTTGAAATATTCTCATTTAAGGAAAGAATAAGTAAAGATGTTTTACTACCACCATTTTTATTCAATATTATATTGGGATATCTGACGAAAATAAACAAGATGATAAAATTAAATCATATCAATATAAGAGAGAAAAACCAAAACTGTCATTTGGTTAGAAATGATTGTCTACACAGCTTTTAAAACTAACACATTGCTGGATATACAAGTAATGTACGAAGAAATTCTTATGCATCAGTAACAAACATTTCAAAAGCAAACAAACAAATATAGGTATTATTTACTATATTTAAAGAATATGACAAATACTAAAAAATATATCTAACAATAGAGGTTTAAGACTATAATGGAGAAAATTACAGAATTATTAGAAGCATAAAAGATCTAAATAGAAGGGGAAATGTAAATGTTCATGTGTTATGTTCAGGGGTGGGAAAACATATTGCAAAGATTATAATTTCTTCCATGTTCATAAATGTAATACAATTAAACAAAATTTTTCCTAGTCCAAATATATTGTTCAGCATTCAACAAATACTACTTATGGAGACATTTTTCTAGGTGCTGAAAAACAAAAATAATTCCTGCCTTCCTATAACTTACAGTAGAATACTAAAATTATTAAAAATAAAGTGCAAGGTGCAGACAATTGTGTGTAGTATCCTATCATCTATATTTATAAATGCATATTAAATTAAATAAGAACAGAATATTTTTCGAAAAATTTATAAGAAACTTCAACAATGGTTCCTTCAAAGGAAGGCGACTAGCAGCCAGAATGTTTTAATGGAAGGAAATTTACTATTCATTGTTATACCATTTTGATGTTTGAACACATATATACTACGTTTTAAACATATTTTAAAACTAGACAGCAGGTTTGAAACAAAAGTAAAATTTAGTGAATAAAACAAAATTCTATATTTAAGCTAAAAATATCATTGAATATGCTCTGGTTGAAGAAGAACTCACTCAAGCAATCATATGAATAATATCTGGGCATTTTTATTAACTATAGGCTAAAGATGAACCAATTGTATAGGTGTTAAAAGGCTAATGTCATTTTAGACAACATAACAGAATATTACTATGTAGATCAAGATTATTCTACTTTACTATCCACTGTTTCAAGTATACCTGGTGTATTATATTTATTTCATTTCTGTGTACCCTGAGTTAGGAGAGGTAGTCCCCTCATGTAGGGAAAATAACCAGGAAAAAGAGGAAGAATCAATGAAGTAACCTGAAAAAGTTCATTTCACAAAGAAAGACTAAAAGGAAACAAGAGATCTATCTTCAAATATGTGAAAGCAAGACTCATTTCACATTATATGAAATAGCACTACTGTGACCTCCACAATCACAGAGGTTAAGGAAAGCAAGTTTTGGCTCAGTATAAAAATTTTTGAACTATTTGGTTATGAGGTGGAAGCAGTGTAGAAAGAATATTTACTGTCTACAATATGTGAGACTGATTGCATGTATAATCCTCACAGCAATACTGCAAGGAAGGCATCATTATCCATTTTCGAGAGAAGAAAATGAATGCTCAGTAAGGTTGAGTAACTTCACCTAAAACCCCGCAGCTAATCACAGCAGAACAAGGAATTTTAATCCAGTTTACAATGGTCTCCTAATTGGGTATCTGTATGTCCTATCTTGTCTTGCCAATAACAACGCAGCCAGAATGTTCTTTCTAAAACATTAACTCCGTGCATGTTACTTCCCTGCCTTAATTTCTTAGCTTGGTTTACAAAGCCCATCATAATCTGGCTCTAGCTTGCTTACCTATAATCACTCACCACTTGGAACTACACTACAGTCTAAAATATATATAGAAAAATTTTGGTGTTTCAAGAGTGTGCTATATAAGACACGTATTGTATCCTATATAGCACACTCTTCTGAATCATCAGTTGTAGCCTTGTTCATTGTCTTTCAGCTATTTTGCAATTTTTTGGTAAGTTGTAAGTAACTAAGAGACATGTAAGTTACATTCTGCACAGCAGTGATTTAATTAGCTCCCTCAACTCCTATGGAAAATACAATTTTGTCTTAGTTGCAATTCATCTCAATATTCCTTTACTTCATATAAAATTGTGTTATTTTGACTTTTCTTTTGAACTAGTTGTAAAATCTACCTGGTTCACTCATATCATATAAGGAAAAAATGCTTTAACATGTTTTCCTTTTTATACCTGTATGAGAGTTATGACTACCTTTTTTGGAAAATTATCTTTTAACATTCATTGTGCTCTCTTCTTTCTTATTTCTTGCCTCTGAGACTTTACATAGTTTTTTTTACTCAGAAAAGTTTCCTAACCCCATCTCCTGTTCATAAAATGTTTGTTAAATAAAAGTAAAAGGAAGGCTAGAAAGAAGAAGCAAATTAACCCAGGTCTGTGTGACATCAAAGCCTATCAACTTTCTAATAATTATCTGCCTTTCACTTGTGTCACACCACCCAAACATTACCTCTGGGTAATGAGCTTCTTGTCACTGGATGTGTTCAAGCTGAGCCTGTGTTATCACTCATTAGGGACACAGTAAAATGGGATTCTGGTATTAGGAGTGATAAACAAAAAAATATTCAGAGACTTATTAAAATGGTAAAGAAGACATTATTCAAAACTATTGCATTAAAGGAGAGAGATAGGACTAGACTCTAGGTACAGGAAGAGTATTGGAGATTTATAGCCCAAGATCAGGGTGTGAGTGAGATTCAGTAGATGGAAAACTTCTAAGAAGAGATATAAAAGGTAAGGGGGAGTATTGTGGCTAAACTGGCCCAACAGGATTCTTGATAAAGGCCAAAGACTTAGACATCAAGGACAGGGGATGAGGAACTTGATCAGATATCAAGGGTAGGACAATGATTTAGCAGGATTCTTTGCTAATACTTGGCTAGGTGTACCAAACATAGGATAAGGGCCAAAGCTAAGGCCTCATCACAAAGAGGGTTCAGAGGAAATTGACTAAAGTTTGGTCAAAAAGAGAGTCTTTGTCAAGAGGGAGGTTGTAGGAGGCAATCTGTATGGTTTATTCTAACTCCAAGGTCCTTGAAACGTAACATATTAGAGCCACAACTTGCATCATCATGAGAGGAAGGGAGCCTGGGACAAAATGAGCTCCATCTTGGTAACTCTCTCATAGGTCCATGATACCAGCCCACTTGGCCTTTCTGGTTTTGGTATACTAAGTTCCAAATAGAATCGAGGAAGCGAAGTATAAAGATGGCTGTGTTTTCTAGGGTGTTCCTGGATGGCTTCCCACTGTGAATTTCTTAGGGAACAGCCCCATGCATTTTTAATTGGAGCAGTTTCTTTCCATTTGTGTGGGCAAGTCACATAAATGATTTGCAAAATACAGGGAATGGAAATGAGCTCAATGAAATGGTGAAAACAGCTTGCAACAGACTCATCTCTTCCCAGGCAGCCCCTTCTGTGACTTTCATCTGAGAAGGCACCAGAGGTAGTGACTGTGGCAAACAGCACAGGCAGGCTAGACATGTGATAGGTGCAACCAGCTATGGTGACATGCTTATCAAGCACAGGAGCTCATCCCGTGTACCTCATGGGATGGAGCCAAATCCATAGCAGAAAAAAAGAGATAGACTTCCCACTAAAAGCCTCAAAAAATAACTCGAAACCTTTTCATATGTATCACTTCACAGATGTATGAAGTAATTCCACCATCAGAGTCAATCTTTTGGTCTGAAGAATTAAATCCAGAAATTACATGTAAAATGAAACACTGGCAGGGGTAGTAGGAGAGTGTATAACCTGTTAACCCTCATTAACAAGATTCATGGAGTACTTTCTATCCTGGGCTCTAGGGTCTCTAAGGCATACAATAAGGGGTTTAGGCCAACTCTCATCCAGGTCTAATTGTCTATCCTTCTATGTTTTTCAGCCCAGGAGGCATTCATTATCAGCTAGTCAGTGCTACCAAATTAAGGGGATTCCAAACAGGCAAATTGTGATAGAAAACACAGAGAAAACTATACCCAAGAAATGCACACAATGTAACATAAACATTTGTACCCTCACATCAATCTGAAATTTGAAAAAAAGAAAACACAGATAAATGACCAGGGCAGGGATCATTGCATGGGGCCAAGTATGGGAAGGGCACCATAGCCAGAGGACTTGGGAAGCTATGGGGCACAGCCAATGGGAAATAGAGGACACAGAGTAGGTGGAGTACAGAGCATATAAATGACAAACTTTATTGACTTCATGTTGCAGTGCTCAAGCCCCACCCTCCACATTCACATCTAGACACTCACAAGCATACACAGGCTTTCTCGCACACTCCCTTTCTCTCTGTCTCTCTCGCTCGCCCTCTCACTCTTTCTCCAAATGCAGTAGTGCACAACAGACCTGACTTCTGTTTCAGTAATCAACTTGGTGCTAGAAGTTATAAAGAAAACACTTCCTAAACTCATGTTGTCATAGCAGTACTTGTTAGGAGATTAATTTTAGAGAAGAATGAGCTCATGTCTTAGCAGAAACCTTTTTAAAAGAAAGTTGTGTCCTTTTATTAACTATGGAGATTCCTGGTAGGACGCCTAGAATAATTTAGGATACCGGTATGAGAAAACATAAACCAGTGTACTTTAAAATCCGTTCAGTTTAGGTAGATTTAATTTTACCTGGAGATGTTGTTCATGGCTATCTTTTATGACAAAGAGGGCAGCAGTGACAGCCTGAAAAGGTTCCCAATGAAATCATCCCCAGAGATCGGATGGCAGAGGGATCAGAGATTGATCTGTCTCTGTGGGTGTCCTTCGGCTGATGCTCACTTTCCGTGCTTTGGTGGATTTCATTTTCGTAAGGTTCAAAAACACATTTTTACTGGATTGCTTACAACTTCACCAAGTAAATCCTCTGTATCAAAGTGCATCTGTTTTTCTCTTAGGCATTAGAATATTTTTTAAAATAATGAAGCTGCATATTTGCTTTAAATTAAAAAGCTATTTTATCCAAGCTTATATTGCCAGGTATTTGAAGAAGAGACGGGGAGTTATAGGTGAAGTAAAGTGGTGGCCTACAAGGTCAACGTGGAGTCACTGCTAATACTTTATCCTCAATTCTAACACAAGCATACTCACATGCACATTATATATCATCTGTGTAAGTGTGTACAGTAGTCAAAGATACTCAAAACTAACTGGATAGAAAAGCTGGCTAGATCCAAACCTAATTTACTCTAAATATTGTGAGATTGTGAATATTTTAAAACTCCCTGAGCAATCCAAAAGTTTTCAAATGGCCTGATGTGAAATGCTATCTTTTGCAGGATATGAACATGGCCACCAGAAATAATGTCTTTCAGCTTTCTATACAATAAAGAACGAACCAAGGAAAGGAGGATTAAGGAAGAGGAAAGAATGAACAGAGAGGAGGCGGCAAGGGAAGAAAAAAAGAGAAAGAGTCTGATATTTGCCAAAGCCCCAAGAAGCAAAGATGTTAACTCTGACTTTTAAAAATATATATATAATCCTTTATATTTGAACAGTAGGTAAAAATTGACAGAATTTAATTTCTATTTAAAGTTCAGTAGTGCAGGCACTCCTAAAATACTTCTCTTTTCTCACTTAAGGAGCATCCCTAAAAGCAGCTATGTAGTTGAAGGTAGTCTTTTTGAGGATTAAATGAGTTGTTATGTGAAAAGCACTTAGAACAACACCAAGAACTGTGTAAGTGCTTGGGACTTGGCAGCTATTATTATTATCGTAACTATCATCATCATCATTACATTTTTGCTGAGATAAAGATCTTCAATGGAAAATCATTCCTATTTTGTTTTTACTCAGCATAATATTTTAAATGTCGTGTTTGTGTTCCTAACTACGCCCATAAAATGGAGTCATTTCCTAATGTCTAATCTGTGAGCTAAATAAAAATAAGCTGTAGGTCTGATCTTCCCCCTCTGAGGGCTAACTGAGCCCCACCCCTCGTAAAGTCCAAACATCTTCAGGACCGATTGCATTTTTTCTTTTATGATTCTAAATATATTTTGCCATGTAGACATAACAGTGTTTCTAACTAGTCTTCTTTCTTTTGAGAGATCTGCATACAGAGGGAAAATTTCCAATTTTATCATCAAATAACTCTGAACAAGCCTCTGTCTGTGTGTGGAACTATCCTGGACACTGTTCATATAGTACAGCAGTGCAACCTCTTCTCTACGAATACTTAGAGCAGTGATATTCACATACAGAAATGAAGCACGCACTGGGTCTACATAACATCACTATTCACCTGTTGGCCAGTCAAGTTAGCCAGATGAGTTGATTGTAGTTCCACACAGTCATAGCTACAGACAAAAAAGCAAGAAAAAAACTGGAGAAACTCAAAATCAACAACCATACAATTTCACTTCTGTTATCCAAGTTTTACAGGTCTTTGTGATTATATGGAAGAAAAGTGGTTGTGGGTTGGCTTGGAGAGAATTATTTCTTCCTCTTGCAGGAGCAGTACAAGAATAACACTTTCTGTTTGCCAAGAATGTCATGATTGAGAGAATTAGACTGATTATGTGTCATTCAAGGAAGGGGTAAGCATTGAGAATTTGGGACCATGTAATATTAGAGTTTTTCCAGAGAAATAGAGCCAATGGGATATGTATCGGCTCCTACAATTACAAAGGCTAAAATGTCCAGACCCAGAAAGGTTGATGGTGCAGTTCTAGTCCTAATCCAAAGGCCTGAGAACTAGGAGAACCAATGGTATAAGTTCCAGCATGTGTCCAAGTCCAAAGGCAGGAGAAAGACCATCAGGCAGAGAGAAAAGGAATTCTTTCTTATTCAGCTCTTTATTCTATTTTATTCTTCAACAGACTGAATGAGGCCCACACCCGTTGGAGAGAGCAATCTCCTTTACTCAGTCTACCAATTCAAATGTTAATTTCCTCCAGAAACACCCTCACAGATACACCCAGAATAATGTTTAACAAAATATCTAGGCAGGCATTCTGTGACTCAGTCAAATTGGCACATGAAATCAAGTGTCATAAGGATACAGAGCCTCTTGGTCTGGATGTAATGGCTGATCTTAATGGAAAATTAAGTCGCTCATGTGATCACATGCCTCTATTCCTGTCCATCCCGTATCTTTATTCATTGACACTAAAGCCCAAGTTTTGTTGCCTGTCAGAATTTCCTATTTTCCTCAGCAAATTCCCATAAATGATTATTTGACATTAGTAGGGTGAGAACATAAGACTGTTTTCTTAACTCACTAACCTCCCTTGCTGGCTGCACTGTGTTCCAAACTATTGAACATTCCACCTAAATTTCTCTCCCCAGCTACTCTGTAACACTGGGCTCTAATTGATACATTGAAGACTAATAGCAGACCAGGCGCAGTGGCTCACGCCTGTAATCCTAGGCCTCTTGGGAGGCCAAGGTTGGTGGATTGCCTGAGCTCAGGAGTTCAAGACCAGCCTGAGCAAACAAGTGAGACTCCTGTCTCTACTAAAGATAGAAAAAAACTGAGGCAAGAGGATCACTTGCGCCCAAGAGTTGGAGGTTGCAGTGAGCTATGATGCCACAGCATTCTACCCAGGGTGACAGCTTGAGACTTTGTCTCAAAAATAATAATAATAAAAATAAAGACAAACAGCAGTTTGGCCTAGAAAAGATGCTCTCAGGACTTTAAAAGGAGACCTGTGCTAGCAATAGGCCACCAGGTAGAATAAAGTTAGGGTGCCTTTATCTCACTTTCCAGTACTCTTCTATTGCTAACCTACTGCAATTGCTGTTATTCATGACTCCACCTCTGGTATTAACTCTGCTCAACTAAGCACATGCTGCTGAACCGATGATTCTCATTGCCATTTGGCCCTTATACATTGTCCTTGATTTAGATCTGGCTTTGACTATGCCCTAACCCATTTCAACTTGGCATCACTTCCCTTATAGGATAAACTACAATGGGATCGTTATTCTACAGAAGAGAAACTTCATAGCAATATATTAAAGATTCTAGCTCCACCTTTTCTCTTTCTTTCCTTTCTCAATGACAGAATTCATTCTCCAAATGGCCTGGCTCCTGCAGAAGCTATAACAATGACAGGGTATATGAGACACTGCATTCAAAATAGGCAATCTCCTAACAGATGGTGCAGAATGGTGAGTTGAAGAGAGAAAGCTATTGTTAGGCAACATTTCAAACAACAAAAATCAGTTGTAGGGGTTTGGAGAAGAAATTGTGTTTTGGTTCAAAGCAGCAAATTACCTGGATAGCTTTCACTATCTGACAATCTTAGAATATCAAATTATCCACTGAAAATCTGGCTACCTAAGCTGCTTTTCCCAACTGAACATTATTTGCCCAACAAATTTTCTGCTCTCGAGTCTCTAAGAGGAAATTTTAAAATGCTCTTTTTGCCACTAAAGAAAAATAGATATATATTTTAAAGAGACTATAGAAAGAATATACATGAAAAAATGAAACACCAAATTCTCTGGAACTTTCAAGTTTCTCTTAGAAATAACTATGGCTATCTATAGCAAATAATGCCTTCTGCTTATGTTGATTAAGCATTAAAACCTAGATAAATCACTGCCAACTATAGTATAAAATAAGCATATATTGTCTTCATCTAAAACTTCAAAGGTTTGAAGATAGTCAACCCCCTTGTTGTCGTTTGGGGAGATGATTTGCCAAATCTACATGCAGCAAGTCACAAATGAAAGACATGGGGAAGTTTTGCACAAGATATGCCCGGTTCTACAAGGCCAGCTTTCACGGTTGGAGGGAATCGGTCCTTCCTGTTCTTAAGAGAATTAACTTAAGGCCAATAGAACCCTTAAATATTATTGTTATGGCCTAAAAGAATCATCACTGGCCATTGGGCAGATTTCAAATAGTCTTCTGGAACAGATCCACCCTGTCTTGGACAGTGAAGTGGCATGGCATAGTTGAATAACATGTGCTTTGGCATCAGAACTGGGTTTAATTTGTGGCTTGGCTGTTTATAAACTGAGATGTTGACCAGTTTAATATTTAACTTTCCTGAGTTTCATTTTCCTCAACTAGAATAGATATAATCTACTTATATCCAAAGGACCACATTGAAGGAAAAGCAAACTAAAGTACCCAATGAGCCTATCACAGTTCCTGGAATCATGTTATGTGCCAAATAAATTACAACTTAACAAATGAGGAGGTATGCTATAACAGGGATGAACCATGAAAACATAAGGCTAAGAGAAAAGACATCAGTCACCAAGAACCACATAATGTATGATTCTAGTTACGAGAAATTTCAAGAATAGGCAAATCCAATTAATGGTCAATTAGTGGTTGCCCAGAGCTAAAGAATAGGAAAGGGGGTGAGAATAGAGTCTGATGGGTAATGGGTACAGGTTTCTTTCAGAGGTGATGAAAATGATGGTCTTTTAAATAGTATGTTTAGACCATTCACATTCAAACTATCTATTCATGTGTATAGAGCTTAAGTCTGCCTTTTTATTATTTGGTTTTTGTTTTGTTTCCTATTTTTTCTGTTTGTTTTAAGCACCTTATTTTGGGTCACATGAACATTAACAGAATT
>CAUYRH010064478.1:0-13288 GCA_963574655.1 Perodicticus potto
TGCCACAGCACTCTACCCAGGGTGACAGCTTGAGGCTCTGTCTCAAAAAAAAGAAAAAAAAAATAGCAGGATGTTGTGGCGGGCTTCCTGTGGTCCCAGTTACTTGGGAGTCTGAGGCAAGAGAATCACCTAAGCCCAGGAACTGGAGGTTGCGGTGAGCTGTGTGACACCACGGCACTCCACCAAGGGCAATAAAGTGAGACTCTGTCTCTACAAAAAAAAAAAAAAAAAAAAGGGTGGTGCCTGTGGCTCAAAGGAGTAAGAGCACCAGCCTCATAAAAAAAAAAAAAAAATTATATATATATATATATATATAAAAGAACTTTGCTCAAGTCTAATGTTCCAGAGAACAGCACTTATTCTATTTTGTATAAATATGGTGAATGCAATAACACCATCCTACCAAAGTCAATAAGAATTTATAACAAGAAGCTTTAAATGAAATGCATTTGAATAACAAGCACTGGAGGGAAGCAAGAGTTAAAGGCTAAAGAGTAAAGTGGATTTCAATACACAGGACAAAAGATGATTGAGGCGATGGTCATAAAGAGAACAGGCATTTCCAGGTTGGAATTAGAAATGACCTTAACATTAACAGTTATGGGTGGGATTTGCTATCTAGAAGAACATTTCCAAAAGCCATTAATTCTCCACAATAATGTATTATTGTTTCTAGTTTTCTATTTTTTTTTTTTTTCCGCACAGAGGCAAAATAGAGTTAAGCAAAGAGCCTGGGCTAAAAGATTTGGCTTCAGTGTTCATTCAGCCTTGCAAGTTACTAGCTGTTGTGGCTTTGGGTAGTTACTAAGCTTTTCTGGATGTCTTGGTCTTCGTGTATAAAAGTAATGTTGCTAACAACTTTATGATGCTCGCTGTGACAAGTTAATAAAATGTTGCATGTGGAATGCCTGCAATAGTTCCTAGAATAAATACCCAATAATGCTTTTGTTAACTCAAAGGGAGGAATGAATAAATGCATGCATATCACTCCTCAGTTGCTTTCCAAAGGGATTTTACATAACTTACAATACAAAAACCTATAATGGGAGAATTAAAAATAAAAAAGAAAGGTCAGCCACTACTAGATATATAACAAAGAGAATTAAAAACATATGTTCATACAAAAACTTGTACATGAATAGTCACAGTAGTACTATATGTAATAGTGAAAAATAGAAGCAACCCAAATGCCCATCAACTGAGGAGTGGGTAAAATGTGGTATAATCCTACAACAGAATATTATTCAGCCTTATAAAGGAATGAAGTACTGATACATGCGACAACATGGGTGAACCTTGAAAACACGCGTAAAGTGAAAAAGCCACTAATGAAAGAACACATATTGCAGACAGCACCTGTGGCTCAGCGAGCAGGGCGCCGGCCCCATATACCGAGGGTGGCAGGTTCAAACCCGGCCCCGGTCGAACTGCAACAAAAAAATAGCCAGGCGTTGTGTCAGGCACCTGTAGTCCCAGCTACTCGGGAGGCTGAGGCAAGAGAATTGCCTAAGCCCAGGAGCTGGAGGTTGCTGTGAGCTGTGTGACACCACGGCACTCTACCGCGGGCGATAAAGTGAGACTCTGTCTCTACAGAAAAAAAAAAAAAAAAGAACACACATTGCACAATTCAATTTATCTGAAATGTCCAGGATAGATACACCCATAGAAACAGAAAGGAGGTTAGTGGTTACCAGCGCCTGGGGTGAGGGGAATATATGGAGTGACTGCTTAATGAGTACAAGGTTTTTTGTTTTTTTTTTTTGCTCAGCGCCTGTAGCTCAGCAGCTAGGGTGCCAGCCACACACACTGGAGCTGGTGGGTTTGAACCCAGGCCGGGCCTGCCAAACAACGACGACAACAACAACAACAAAAAATAACTGGGCATTGTGGTGGGTGCCTGTAGTCCCAGTTACTTGGGAGGGTGAAGCAAGAGAATCGCTTGAGACCAAGAGTTTGAGATGGCTATGAGCTGTGATGGCATGGCACTCTACCAAGGGCAACATGATGAAACTCTGTCTCAAAAAAATTAAGTATGGGGTTTTTGCTATGGTTTGAACATGTCCCCCAAAGTTCATGTGCTGGAAACTTAATCCCCAGTGCAAAAGTGTTGAGAGATGGAACTTTTTTTTTTTTTGAGACAGAGTCCCACTTGTCACCCTCGGTAAAGTGCTGTGGGGTCACAGCTCACAGCAACATCCAACTCCCGGACTCATGCGATCCTCTTGCTTCAGCCTTCTGAGTAGCTGGGACTATAGGCACCCGTCACAACACCCGGCTATTTTTCTGTTGCAGATGTTATTGTTGTTCAGCAGGGCTGGGCCAGGTTTGAACCCGCCAGCCTCGGTATATGTGGCCAGCTCTGCAACCACTGTGCTATGGGCACTGAGCCATAGAGAGATAGAACTTTTAAGAGGGCTCTGCCCTCCTGAATGCAATAACACCATTATTATGGGAGTGGGTTTGTTATAAAAGCAAGCTTGTCCTCTCCCTCTCTCATCTTTCCACCTTCCACCACAGGATGTTGTAGCAAAGCAAGAAGGCCCTCAGCAGATGCCAGCCCCTCCATCTCGGACTTTTAATTTCCAGAACCATGAAAAATAAATTTCTCCCCTCGCCTCCCTTCCCTTCCCTTCCCTTTTCTTCCGTTCCATTCTTCAACTCCTGGCCTCGAGTATTCCTCCTACCTCAGCCTCCTGAGTGTCTGGGTCTACAGGTGCACACCACCATGCTCGGCAGAAATAAATGTCTGCTCATTGTAAATTTCTCAGTCTGTAATATTCTTTTGTAGCAGCACAAACAAAGACAAGTAAGTTTCTTTATAGAGTGATGAAAATGTTCTGGAATTAGAGAGGTGATGGTTGTATAATTTTGTGAATGCACTAAAAACCCCTGAATTTTACACTTTAAAATGCATTTTATGGATATCGAATCTCAATAAACATAATTTAAGGAAAGAAAAGTCATAAACCACATAGAGAACAGGAAAGGGGTGGAAACAATTATGCCAGGAATCAAAATTTGATGTTAGCTAAAAACACAGTAAGTGTAGCAGGCAGATAGCCCTCAGAATGGGAGAAAATATTCGCAGGTTATGCCTCCGACAAAGGTTTAATAACCAGAATACACAAAGAACTCAAACGTATTAGCAACAAAAGGACAAGTGATCCCATCTCAGGGTGGGCAAAGGACTTGAAGACAAACTTCTCTAAAAAAGACAGGCACACGGCCTACAGACACATGAAAAAATGCTCATCATCCTTAATCATCAGAGAAATGCAAATCAAAACTACTTAGAGATATCATCTAACTCCAGTAAGATTAGCCCACATAACAAAATCCCAAAACCAGAGATGCTGGCGTGGATGTGGAGAAAAGGGAACATTTCTACACTGCTGGTGGGAATGCAAACTAATATATTCCTTTTGGAAGGATATTTGGAGAATACTTAGAGATCTAAAAATAGACCTGCCATTTGATCCTATAATTCCTTTACTAGGTATACATCCAGAAGACCAAAAAATCACATCATAATAAAGACATCTGTACCAGAATGTTTATTGCAGCCCAATTCATAATTGCTAAGTCGTGGAAGAAGCCCAAGTGTCCATTGACCCATGAATGGATTAATAAATTTTGGTACATGTATACCATGGAATACTATGCAGCCTTAAAGAAAGATGGAGACTTTACCTCTTTCATGTTTACATGGATGGAGCTGGAACATATTCTTCTCAGCAAAGTATCTCATGAATGGAAGAAAAAATATCCAATGGACTCAGCCCTACTATGAACCTAATTTATAGCTGTCACATGAAGGCTAAAACCCAATCATAGCACACGAATTTGGGTAAGGGGCCAGGGGTGGGGTGGGGAGATATGGGGGGAGGCTGGGTGGAGGGAGGGCAATTGGTGGGATCACACTTATGGTGCATCTTAGAAGGGTACAAGTGAAAATTACTAAATGCAGAATATAAATGTCTTCATATAGTGATTAAAAGGCCATGAAGGCTATGTTAAACAGTTTGACGAAAACGTTTCAGATTGTATATGAAGTCAGCACATTGTGCCCCATGATTGCACTAATGTACACAATTATGATTTAATAAAAAAAAATTGATGTTAATTGCAACTGATTATTCTTATGAGTATATTGGCTTTTCCAAATATATATTGTTTGATGAGCTAACAAATATCATGTAGATACAGTTCTCATACAGCACTGATTCTCCAAATGATGGCCTGAGCAGCAGGATCAGCATCATCTGGAAACTTGTTAGAGTCAAATTATCAGCCACGTCCAAGCATAGTAAACCAGAAACTCTGGGAATGAAGGTCCAGTAATCTGTGGTTTAACGAGCTCATCCGGTGATTTTAATTTACTCCAATATCAGAAAGCCACTCTCATACAGCAGGCTTCCTGATCAACTGTGCTTCTGGTTTTTACAAATTAGGCTTACAGGACTTCAAACACATAAGCCAATTCACTCCTAATGTTCATTATGCCATTATGAGATACTCTAAAACACTCATTTTTGTATGCCTACTGTCTGGTGCAGAGCGAGTATGCACATGTGGCCTCTTGTTCATCTAAGACTTCAAGGTAAAGGCATATGGGTCTTCTGTAATGTGATAATGAAAGTAAAGATAAAATCTAACAGTCAGGAAGAATGTTGTCAGTGCCATAACTAAGAGCTTAAGAGCTCACCAAAGCTAGTAGAACATTATTCCAGTTCTATGCTACCACATTCACAGGTAGGCCATATATGCAACTGACCAGAAATGTGCTAATGCCACATGAAAACACACCACAGATTTGCTACACACATACAGATGAATATACGTATGCTCCTTGGACACTGACACACAGTAGTCAGCACACACACAGCCAACACTCAGAGCCAAACCAAGCCCACCCCTGCTTATCCCTGGGGCCTCCCACCCCTCTAGGGAAACAATGAAAGATAGGCTGGTGGGGGCGGTATACGTCAGGAAGAGTCATTACCATTGTTTTCCAGAGACCCAGGTGTGCCATTGTTAAAGATCTGATCCACGTGATTCAATATGAACTCGATCACCACCTGCTGGACCCGGACAGCAAGGAAGGCTGCATCTCCATTGCAGCCAGTGGCTTCAATTTCTTTAGACCTATTAAAGAAACACATTCAGTGAGTAAGTCTGCCTTGCAACCTGAAGCAGCAAGGGGAACCAGTAGGCCTTTTGCATAAACGCTATCTTCTAAATTTATAGTTTATTTTATAGATTGCTTAACTACAGGAGAACCTCTGTAAGTTGACCACTCAAGGGACTGTAACAAACTGGCCAACAAAAGGAACTAGGCCCACTGTGCTGATACATACAAGTGATACATGTCCAGGCTATGAAAATTAGGTCAACTTGAGGAAGCAGTTAACTATGGAGGTTCTACTGTACTTGAGACTAATTAAAGGAACTCTCTAAAGACTGTGAAGCCCAATACACTGAACAAATTTAAAACAGTTATCAGGTATTATGTATTGCAAAATTATAAATACTATCTTCATAGGCTCCCTTTCATGCCCACTCAATTATTCTATGGAGTAGGTCATCACTTAGGAAGTCGTATGAAGCAGTTGATCCAGGTTAGAATCAGCTGATACCCCTCCAAAATCAAAAGCCAATAAGCCCCAAAGCAAATGAAGCTTTTTTTCAAGAAATGGTAACATACAGACCCATAACTTTAACCACATTATGATTATAGCGAAAAACCAAACCAAACAAAAACCCCAAAAACATGCCTTTGGAGCCCAGAGCCTCCAAGTTAGCAGGCAAAGAGTTTAGAATATTAAAGTCACATTTAACTCTTATGTGCTACAAATGTCCCCTTAGCTACAGGGTTGTTTTACAGGGGCTTCAATTTTGAAGAGCCCAGTCTTCATTCATTCAGGAGCTGTTTTGAGCGCACTGGGTGGTGAGAAGGTGAAGGTGTAGCGGTTACCTGAGCAGGTTTGGTGCCCACACCAGGGCCAGGTTCCTGGCGTGCATGTTGGTCTTGCTGCTGAAGGAGGCGATGTGGGCCAGGTGTCGGATCAGGTATTCCAAGGTCCTGTAATGATTCATTTTTTTGACAAAGTGAGAAAACTTCAGGGTCTATGTAAAGCCTGACATCTGGAGTAATTTCTAAGTTGGATTTAAGAGACTCTAAATATTTCTGTCTTATGAATTTTGAAGGAATATTGGGAAGATGTCAAGAAGGCTTAAGTACTGGCCCTGCATGGGGCAGAAGTCAGTGGGGGCCTGTGCCCATGAAGCATCAGCCAGCAGGCACCCACAGTATTTCAGAGCCTGAGCATGAACCAGGGCAGAATCACCTCTGTGCAGTCTTGAAATCCGGTCTCATCTAGGCTCTACTAAAAAAAAAAAATTCTCCCAACTAGAGATAACTTAGTACTTATCAGGGAGCTTGTTTTGTGGATGAACAGCATTTGTTATTGCTAGAAATTCTTTCTTCCAACAAAATCTTATAGAAGATGGGCAGGCATAAGGGCAGTGGGAAAGGTGGCATAAGTAGTGCTAACCTGTGAAAATGAAATCAAAGGATGGGATGATGCAAGGGGTGGTATTGAAGAGCAAGCAGAGAGCTCAGTCAAACACTGCAGCGACCCCTGTTTAAAAGGTATTGTGTCTCCCATAGATTTGGTTCTGCTACAAATCTAGGTAAGAACCAAGGATGCCCCTGAGAGGCTGACTTGCATGAGAGGAATGACCTCCTGAGGGACTCCGAGGGTACTCTGCAGGTGACTTGGAGGTGGACTGCCCGTTGGCACTTATGTCTCCGGTCCAGTGCCAACTCACTTTGATGACAGTGACCTGTTTGCCAACTTCAAAGTGTCCCCCAGTAAAGCCACTGTCCTTTGAACTCGCTCCTTTTTTATGATGTCAGCCAATCTTTCTGCCTTTTTGGTATCACATCACATTAAGAGGTTGCACAGTTTTTTTTCCCAAGAGACAAGATCTTGTTCTGTCACCCAGGTTGGAATGTAGTGATCATAACTCTCTGTAATTTCAGACTCGTGGGCTCAAGTAATCCTCTTACCTCAGCCTCCCAAGTAAACTGGGACTACAGGTGCATACCTCACACCTGGCTAATAAAAAAAAATTTTTTTTTTGTAGAGATGGATTCTTACTATGTTGCCCAGCCTGGACTTTAACTCCTGGCCTTAAGCAATTCTCCTGCCTAGGTCTCTCAAAGTGCTAAGATTATAGGCAGGAGCCATCAAGCCCAGGCGACATGTTACTTTTCCCAGGGATTCTTACCTATAATGGGAAGGGGGAAGCTCCTGGATAACATTTTGGATTCGGGCCAGTTGGCCTTCTTCCGGGCAATGTGACACTGCCTCCTGTGGAGAAGAACATGAAGCAGGCCAGTGAGTGCTCTGACAGCGCAATCCCACCTGCCAGCTGGCAAGTTGCAAGCCCTGCACTGCAGCCTCATGACAGTGCCTAGAGGTCGCCCTTCTCAGAGGCATGCTTTCCATGAAAACAGCCAGCCAGCTATGATTCGAAGGCTGATGAAATGAAGTGTCTTGAGGTGTGTGCACACGGGCAGGGTGGGCCTCTAAGGTCCCTGTGTATCCTGAGCTGGTTATTAGCTGTCAAGAATGTGTAGAATCTTGGGTGCATCCATTGTGGCAGAGAGTCGCTGAGACTCATGTGGGGAGATAAAGAGGCAGGCAGAGTGCGAGGGAGCTGACAGGGTGGCACCGTGTCCACTTGGCTAACAGTCTTGGTGGGTACGGCCACTCCCCACCTCTCCTGTGACTATGACCTTGAGCATTCAGCTGCTGCCGGTTTAGATGCCAGGAAGCAGGAAAGACGTGCCTTCCTCAGCAGGGAGAAGAGCTTTGTCCCTGAGACCCGGTGGCCTTGCCTGGACCTGCTCTCGGGTTATTTCCTGAGTAGGGATACTTTGTTCCCCCATAAGCCCCAGGGCCTTCAAGGAGAGGCAGGAACAGCAATAAAGCAGTGTGGTCACAGGCTGGCCCGCGGGGCTTCAGCACAATGTGGACATCCCTGGGCAGATTCTCCTGACTTCAGGCCTAGGTCCCTGTTCTGAGAATCCATCCTGCCAGTGCCCAGTCTCCAGGGCCCTCCTTCTGCAGTGCAGACTGCTCAGAACCTGCCAGCACAAGAGCAGTACCAGGTCCAAAATCAGTGGGGATCATACCCAGCTTTCTTTTCTCACTGAGACATCACTCACATACATTAAAAAGGATGCAAATCTTAAGCGATAGTTCCATGAGGTTTTTCATATATATACTTCTGGGTGACCCACCTAGATCAAAATATACACTGGAACCTCCATAGCTGACCGCCTCCCTCCACTGACCGTACATGCAGCACATGTACGTATCAGCACAGTAGGCCTAGCTCCTCATGTTGACAACCTCCATATGCCGACCAGTTTGTTACAGTTCCTTGGGTGGTCAACTTACGGAAGTTCAACTGTTCTTTAAAAGGGGCTCTGGAGCTCACTTCAATCTTCGTGATCTTGAATTCAAGGCATACATGTTTTTTATTTCCTTCTAGCTTGCTTTACATTTGCAAATAGTAATGGTATAGTCACAAAACACCTTCTTAATTGGTAAATACTGCCCCTGCAATGCTACCAAACGTAATATCCTGACTCCAGTGGATGGTTGCTTTTCCTATACTGTTCACCACTGCTCAGCCCTTTTTTCTTTTTTTTGAGCCAGGTTCTCCCTCTGTCACCCCAGCCAGAGTGCAGTGGTGTCATCATAGCTCATTGCAACCTCAAACTCCTGGGTTCAAGCAATTTCCCTGCCTCCGACTGGGTAGCTGGGACTACAGGTGCCTATCATCACCCTGGGTTAATTTTTCTCTTTTGTAGAGCTGTGGTCTCTCTCTTGCTTAGGCTGGTCGTGAACTACAGGCTTCAAGTGATCTTCCTGCCTCAGCCTCCCAAAGTTCCAGGATTACAGGTGTGAGCCACCCGGCCCTCTACTCAGTCTTCAGCTGTCATTCGCTAGCTTGCAGGTAAACTCTGAAGTTCACACTGTCAGTAATGAGAAGTTTTAGGCATAGAGAGTGAAAGGGAATTAACTTTACTGGGTATCTTTCATTTTCCGGGCCCTGCTGCAGGTGACAGCAACTGTCTGTCATCCGTTCTAACTCAGAGAACGGTGCGATCCCGCCGCAGCCTGGCTGTCCCAATCCTCTCATTTTTCCCCTCACAGGACTCACCACCATCACACACTGTAAACATGTTTATCTATTCGGTTGTTGTTCACTGTCTGTCTCGCTCGCTAGAACGTAAGCTCTGTACTGCAGGGATACGATGAGTCCCTGTGTCCAGAGCAGTGTCTGGCACACAGTAGGCACTTACTATGTGGGACACAATTCCCAGGCTTTGTCCACCACGTTTTTCTGCTTTTACCTTTTTTATTTAATTGAAGTAAAGCATATATACCGTACAGAAACTCATGATTTTAAAAGGCAACCAAAAGTCTTTGCGTGGAGAACTTGAGGTTTCACATTCTAAGCAGAAGTGGGAGAGAAATGTGAGACTGGGAGTGTCCCGGCCACAGCTGTCCCATCTTCTGGTGGGGTTGTCAGCCTGTGAGTAAGCACCTGACACCTCTGTTCTCTTCCCTGGAGCTGCCACTGAGAAAATAGGATTGTGGAGGACCCTTGTCTAACAAGGCAGAGAGACCCTTGTCTAACCCTGCAGAGAGACCCCAGTTAGACGAGGGGGAGTAAGAGAGAGAAGCCCCAGGGGAGGGAAGGCTGTGGAATGTGGTGTGGACCCTCCCACATTCTGCTGTGCACAGAGGGATGGGTGGGGAGGCCTCTCTGCATCTCTGCAAAGCCAGGATGAGGGTTGGTAAAGCTCTGTACCATCAACCCCACTCCCCTGTAAAAAATGTGTCTGGGGAATAAAGGTGCAGGCCAATTAATTTAACAGCCCTCAAGGAAAGTTCCTTTAATAATTTAGGAAGCTGTTAGTCATCTTTGTTCTAAGAGGTGGGCAGGCTAACACTCCCCCACTCCATCCCCACTCCCCGCCCCAGGCCTGCAGGGCCCATTTGGGATTGGTGTTTACTTCATTATTTACAACCTCTCTCATCCCAGCCCCAAACCTCTCCATAATCTCTCTAAATCCTCATTTTTCTCCTAGAGGCGTCTGGCCACTGCAAACTTATGTTAAGCTTCTTTATGTTTTCCCATTAGGATAGGAGAACTCATCGTTAGGTAATTGTGGTTTGGGGATTGAAATTTTGTCCACCCCAATTTTTCGCCTACAAAGAGCGATATGGCTAATGGTTAAATCTTAAAAGATCTAGGATGACTCTGTGACCATTCTCTCCAAATCAGTATTGACAACAGCTTCTAGGCTCCTATCCCCCACTGCAGGGCCCTCACTCTGGATTTCTCTATTCACTCAAAGCCACTCTGGCCTCTATACCTCCAGTCCTGCTGCCTGGGCAGCCCACCACAAACAATCTGCAGTTCTCTCTTCCAGCTGCATCCAGCTACATCTTTAATGTTTGATTAATTATGTAAAATTATTATACAACCATTTGTACCATTCTAAATTACTGTAAGCTACTAACTAGACTTTTAAAAAGTAATTCATGCACAGATTATATGTATACAGTATATATAAAAAGCAAAGCATCCAGAGGAATGCACAGAGGAATCAGTCTTCTTTCCAACACAAGTCTCTAGGGGAACCACTGCACGTGCTTCCGGACAGTCTTTATACATATGTCTCTATTACACCTGTGGAAGCAAGCACTGGTAAGTCTGTCTCCTATTGTTTCCTCCCTGCTTGGTCCATGCTGGCCATACTGGCCTCCGCATGTCCCCTCTGGCAAGCTCAGAGTGTCCCCCCACCCCCACCTCACGGCCTTTGCACCTGCTGTTTTTGCTTGGTACCTTCTTCTCCCAGATACTTGCACAATGTTTCCTTGTTTCATCCTTGCCTCTGTTCAAATGTTGCCTTATAAAGAGATCTCTGATCATCCTACCTAAAATAGCAATCTCCATCATTCTCTCCCTGTATGCTGCATTATTTCTCTTCATCACTCATAGATCTCATTCTAGATCTTGCCTCACATTTGTTTATCATTTACCCCCATATTAAAATGTGCAATTTACAAGAGCAAAGATTTTTCTGTTTCCCTCACCATTAAGTTTCCACACCTTAAACTATGCTTGCCAGGCATACATAGTAAGTTCCCAGTAAACATCTGTTGAATGGAATAAGTGAATGAGTCAATATTTTGCTCTGAACTTGAGAATGTGCAAGAGCCACACTTGGGCCTCTCTTCTAGGACAGTACCATCATGTGTGCACTCTCCAAATGTGCTGAACACCAGCATTTCTGAGGCAGCTCCTTTCAACTTTGGGCTCCTGGCAGGGTGAACAAGCATCTTAGCTTAGCTAAGATGGAGGGACTTCCTGGAACATGAGACTTTCAGTGTCGAAACTGGGAGAGTTGCTGGGGCCAACTGAGACAGTTGGCAACTGCCCTCTTTGGCAGCTGTCTTGAGCTCACAGCCAGAATGACTGCCTATGGCAAGGTGCTAGTTGTCTGCCATAAGTGACATTTCAGAATGATGTGCCTTGGTCAACAAACCGGTCAGCAAACATTTACTAAGTAACGGTTACAACATTTTGTAGTTGGAGAGCAGGGAAACACAACAAGGAGTAGAATAAGCACAGTTCCTGTCCTCAGGAAGCTTTCAATGTAACGAGGGAGACTGATACATAAAGACGTTATTTTGATGTCAACTCAATATATAATTTAACACCTTTCTAAACTGCCTCCTCTAAGAATCTCAAATCAGTAACTTTCCCCTACCTTGGGTATAATAATTTTAGCTGGATTAATCTGAACAAAACTGAATTTTTCCTAAAACTAGTGTTTTTTTCCTGGTAAAAATAGAATGTAGTAGGTTGAATAATTACACCCAAGGATATTAGGTCCTAATCCCTGGAACCTGTAAATGTTAACTTATTTGGGAAAAAAGTTGTTGCAACTGTGGCCTAAATCAGTTTTTGAGTTAGGAGATTATGCTAGATTGCTAGGGTGGGGGTGGGGGTGGAGAGGATTAAATACAAAGTCAAGGTCAAGTTACC
The DNA here is from genome assembly GCA_963574655.1 of Perodicticus potto. Lineage (NCBI taxonomy): Eukaryota > Metazoa > Chordata > Mammalia > Primates > Lorisidae > Perodicticus > Perodicticus potto. The sequence goes on from CAUYRH010064478.1 coordinate 12,142, forward strand.
CTTAGAAGAGAGAGGCAGAGGAGGCCAGGGCAATGTGACCAGGGAGGCAGGGATGGGAGTGAGGTGGCCACAAGCCAGAGAATGCCAGCAGCCACCAGAAGCTGGGAGAGGCAAGGAATGGATTTTCCAGTCTGGAGCTTCTTCAGCCCTGCCCTGATTTCTACCTAGAGAAACTGATTTAAAACTTCTGGCCTCTGAACTATGAGAAAATATATTTCCGTTGTTTAAGTCACCTAGTTTTGGTAAATTGTTACAGAAAACAAATATGTGTACTCAAAATTAACATAAAAAGTCTACAAAAAGTAAAAATCACCTTTAATTCCATTATCCAGAAATAATCACTATTAACTTACTTATACATGAAGCAAAAAAGAAGCAGTCTGGCCAGGTCTCCCAGCACCAGATACGAACACTGGCGTAATTTCCTATTTGGTTGCATATATTGCTCTTTTTCCATGTAATTTTATAATTTGGCCAATAAACATCCTTCAAAAGTGTGACTTTTACACACTTTTAAAAACAATAGATTTATCATTTATTTAAATCATCATTTATTTAAAAACAATGACAACACACTTTTAAAAATAATAGATTTATCATTTATTTAAATCATCTCCTATTGTTAGAGAGGTACTCTACAAAATGTTGATATTATATGTAACATAACCGTGAACATACTTGTGTATCAATTATTTGTGTGCTTATCAGCCTATTACCCTAGAATGGAGTCCTAGCAGTAGAATTGCTGGATTAAAGAGTACGAACATTTTAGGATAATAGTGTCAAGTGACTTTCTGAGATGTCCAACCAATTTACACGTCCAGTACAAGACTATAAAAGAGCCAGTCTCAGCACAAGCTTGTCAGTATGAAATAGTAACATTAAAAAGTAATTTATGGCTCGGCGCCTGTGGCTCAACGGGCTAAGGCGCCAGCCACGTACACCTGAGCTGGCGGGTTCGAAGCCCGGGCCCACCAAACAACAATGATGGCAACCAAAAAATGGCCGGGCGTTGTGGTGGGCGCCTGTAGTCCCAGCTACTTGGGAGGTGGAGGCAGGAGACTCGCTGGAGCCCAGGAATTGGAGGTTGCTGTGAGCTGTGATGCCACAGCACTCTATCCAGGGTGACAGCTTGAGGCTCTGTCTC
>CAUYRH010064481.1:0-13146 GCA_963574655.1 Perodicticus potto
CACTTACGGTGCATCTTACAAGGGTACAAGTGAAAATTACTAAATGTAGAATATAAATGTCTTCATATACTGATTAAAAGGCCATGAAGGCTATGTTAAATAGTTCAATGAAAATATTTCAGATTGTATATGAAGTCAGCACATTGTGCCCCATGATTGCACCAATGTACACAATTATGATTTAATAAAAATTAAAAAACAAACAAACAAAAACCCAAAAAAACAAAGTGTATAAGGAAAGGAAAAGGTGTTTTTGCTAAAAAGGGAAAGATTATATAAAATAAAAGTTATAAGAATGCAAAAAAAAAAAAAAGCATCAGATTATTTATCTTCTTATTGAGTTGTAACAGTTTCAAAATATTTTCCAGGGTGGCGCCTGTGGCCCAAAGGAGTAGGGCACCAGCCCCATATGCCACAGGTGATGGGTTCAAACCCAGCCTCAGCCAAAAAACGCAAAAAAAAAAAAAAAGTATATATATATGTATGTATATATATATATACACATATATATATATTTTGCAGAAAGAAGGAACTTGTTAGATACATGTTTTGCAAACGTTTTCTTCAAATATGTGACTTTGTTTTTTCATTTGCTGAAAATTTTTTTAGCTATGATTCAACTGAAAGCATTGTTATTTATTATGTTGATGATATAATGTTCATATCTCAATCTGAAGATCAAACTAAGACCAAATTGCAGATACTGGTTAATCAAATGAATAGGGAGTGGCAGGCTGAAGTATAGAACCCAGGGAAACAATGCAATTCTGAGAGTTGGTCAGACTACAGCCACTAGAGATATTCTTCAAGAAACTGTTAAATAAGTAATTGTTTCAGAAAGCTCTAAAATCAAAACAAGAAGCAAAAAGATTGATTGAATAGTTCTTTGGTTTCCAGAGAAATTGTACCACATCTGAGAATTGTTTTTTTTAATTGTTGGGGAGTCATTGAGGGTCCACAGAACCAGGTTACATTGATTGCCTTTGTCAGACAAGGATCCTCCTGTAGTGTCCCACCCCTAAAAGGTGTACCACATCCCTTGACCCTCCCGCCCCCTCCCTCCTTCTCTTTCTTAGCTCTCTCTATCTCCCATCCCCCACTGTGTACTAAGGACCTTAATTGTCCTCCCATCAGAATTGAGTACACAGGATTCTTGTTTCTCCATGCTTTACTAAGAATAATGTGTTTTATTTTGAGACAGAGTCTAACTCTATCGTGCTTGGGTAGAGTGCTGTGACTGCATCATAGTTCACAGCAACCTTAAACTCATCATAACCCACAGCAACCTCAAACTCTTGGGCTTAAGCAATCCTCTTACCTCAGTCTCCCAAGTAGCTGGGACTACAGGCACCAGCCATGATGCCTAGCTAGTTTTTCTATTTTTGGTAGAGACAGTATCTTGTTCTTGCTCTGGCTGGTCTCAAACTCCTGAACTCAGGCGATCTACCCACCTTGGCCTCCCAGAATGCTAGGATTACAAGTGTGAGCCACTGCACCCAGCCAACATCTGAGAATTTTGAATTAACAAAATTAGGAGGAAAAGAACTGAATTTAATTGGGGCTGTAATTAACAGTGCTGTATTGTCACTTCACAGGGCCATTTGATTCCTTTGGCACTCTATAATCCTTTTGATCAAACAATACTAGAAGCATCAGCTGTGTACAATTAAGCAGAGTTTGTTCAAAATAATAATAGAAACACACTTAGTGATTATAGCTTATGTATAAGTGAAATGAATTACAGCAATATTTTATAAATGGGATGAAAGAATAAAGAATATGTGATATTTTGTTATTATATATGATATATATTGCATATTTGCACTATCTGTGATGTGGCCTAGTGTTATTTGAAAGTGGACTTGGATTAGTTGTAAATCTATATTGCAAACTCTAGAGCAACCACTAAAAAAAGTTAAAAAATAATTATAATAGATATGCTAACAAAGGAGAAAAACAGTGTCATTTAAAATGCTCAACTAAAGCCACAAAAGTCAGAGAAGTAGTGAAAGACCAAAATAAGGGAAAAAAAGACAAAGAATAAAAATCTGTAACAGACATGATAGATAATAATCCCACTATATCAATAATCACTTTAAATGTTCCTAGTTTAAATACACCGCTTAAAAGACAGATATTGTGAATCCAAAAATGAGTCCCAACTCTGTGATATATGATGTCTACAAGAAGCTGACTTTTAATATAAAGATGCATATAGACTAAAAGTAAATGGATGGCAAGAGAAAAACTATGCTAAGATTAATCAAAAAGAAATCTGTAGTAGCTATGTTAATTTCATAAAGAGCGGACATCAGATCAATGGAAATTATTAGCAATAGAAAGGGGCATTACATAATAACGATGTGGTCAGTTTTCCAAGAAGAATAAATCTTTTATGCTTAATACCTGACAAGAGAATGGTAAAATGCATGAGGCAAAAACTGATAGATCTACAATGAGAAATGGAGATTTCAATGTCCCAGTATCAGAAATTAATAGATCCAACAGGCAGAATCTGTAAGCAGGGAGTTGAACTCAATAGCTTTGAGTTGATTGAATCAATCAATTGGATGGAATTGATATTTACAGATTACTTCATCCAACAAGAGCAAAATACACATTCTTTCAAGGCTCACATGGAACATTTACCAAGATGGATCACAACTAAGACGCAAAATGCGTTTGTGCATTTTAACAAATGTAAAAGCTTAGAAATTATACAATGTATGCTATGAGACCATAGTGGAATTAAGCTAGAAATTTCTAACAGAAACATATCCAAAAAACTTCCCCAATAATTGGAGATTAAACAAAATACCACTAAATAACACCTATATCAAAGAAGAAATCTCAGATGAAACTAAAATGTATTTGGAAGTAAATAAATATGAAAATACAACCTAAAATTTGTGTGATGAAGTGAAAGTTGTACTCAGAAGGAAATTTATAGCACTTAATGCATAATAATTGGCCAGTAAACAACATGAAGGTTAGGGACCCTGACCCCAGTATAGTCAAAAATATGTGTATTACCTTTTTTTTTTTTTTTTTTTGAGACAGAGTTTCACTTTGTTGCCCTGTGGCGTCACAGCTCACAGCAACCTCCAAACTCCTGCGCTTAGGTGATTCTCTTGCCTTAGCCTCCCAAGTAGCTGGGACTACAGACACCCACCACAACGCCTGGCTATTTTTTGTTGCACTTTGGCCAGGGTCGGCTTTGAACCCACCCCTTGGTATATGGGGCCGGTGCCCTACGCACTAAGCCACAGACGCTGCCCTATGTGTATTACTTTTGATTCTTCCAAAACTTAGCTACTAAAAGCCTTACCTGGCTCAGCACCTGTAGCACAGTGGTTACGGTGCCAGCCACATATTCCAAGGTTGACAGGTTCAAGCCCAGCCCTGGCCTGCTAAACAACAATGACAACTGCAAGAAAAAATAGTCAGGCATTGTGATTGGTGCTTGTAGTCCCAGCTACTTGGGAGGCTGAGGCAAGAGAATCGCTTAAACCCAAGAGGTTGAGGTTGTTGTGAGCTGTGATTCCATTGCACTCTACTGAGAGTGACACAGTGGGACTCTGTCTAAAAAAAAAAGAGCCCTTATCTATAACACAATTAACACAAATTTTGTTCATTATACGTATTATTAATATATACTATATTCTCACAATAAAATCAGCCTGGCGAAGGAAAATGTTATTAAGAAAATCATAAGGAACAGAAAATATAGTTGCTATCCGTTAAGTGCAAGTGGATTATTACATCATCCTTGTTGTCTTCGTGTGGTGTAGGCTGACAGGGGGAAGGAGAGGGCAGTTAAATTGTTCCTGTTTGCAGACGACATAATCTTATATGTAGAAAGCCCAAAAGACCCCACCAAAAACTATTAGATCATCTGCACAATACAGAAAATATGCAATGGAGTGAAGAGACAACCTGATGAATGGGAGAGAGTATTTGCGAATTATTAATATTAATCGGAAAAGGAACTAATATTCAGAATATAAAAGGAACTCAAATAACTCAATGGTAAAAATGAGTTCTGTTAAAAAGTGGACAAAGAGCAGGAATAGACATTTCTCAGAAGAAGGCATATTAATGGACAAGGGTACCAAAAAATGCTTAGCCTCACTTAATCTTGGGGAAACACAAGTCAAAATCATAACAAGGTATTATTTTACCCTAGTTACAACAGCTATTATGAAAAAAAAAAAAGCTGGTAAAGATACATTAAAAAGGGAGCTTTTATACACTGTTGGTGGGAACATAAGTTTGCATAGACTCTATGAAAAACAGTTTATTAAAAAACTAAAAAGTGAGATTATCGTGTAATCCAGCAATCCCATACTTGGTTATTTATCCCAAAGAAAACTAATCAATATTTCAGACAGATACCCGCACTTGCCTGTTTATTGCAAGGGTTGTATCATTTGTGAATTTCCCCATAGAATGTTATTTCCAAAAAAGTACATTCGGACTTTCTTTGGAAACCAAATAAAACCATCAAAATAAAACAAAATTTATAAGGAGAGTGCAAAAGGAGCAAATGTATCCAAGTTTTGTTTGTACATAGTCAAGAATTCTGAAATAAAAAAAAAAAAAAAGAATTCTGAAATAATAGGAAATCCATTTCAGAAATTTGTGGGAAAAAAAGACAGCTTGATTAGAGAATTCGCCAGGTATGCAATGGGTTTAATGGTCAGAAAACGAGGGACGAAAGTAAGTTTGGGGAAGTTTGTGTAGGCACATTGGGTGAGTCTGTAACTTTAATTGAAAACAACTTGGCTGAGTATGTTGGCTCATGCTTGTAATCCTAGCACTTTGGAAGGAAGGAGTAGGGTCAGGGGATCATTTAGGCCAGGAGTTGGAGACCAGCCTGGGCACCATACTAAGACCCTATCTCTTTAAAATAAAACAATCCATCATTTTGGGAAATAGGGGGTGGCAAGAAAGGTGGCTGTCTCCTAGTCTGTCATGTGAGGCCTGTTCACGGGGAACCTAGTGCCAAATCATTGTAGACTACCTGCTTCTGTGTCAGGATTTTGTAGGAATGTAGCTTCCTCTCTGTGATCTAATGAACAAATACATTTTTGGAGAGATATTCTTAGTAAAAATAAAGAAAAAGAAAAAAGTATTTTTCTGTATTCAACCTTATCCTAAAGATCTGAGTCAATGAATAAGATAACACAATGAAAAAGAAACAAATGGGGCGGCACCCATGGCTCAGTGAGTAGGGCGCCAGCCCCATATACCAAGGGTGGTGGGTTCAAACCCAACCCTGGCCAAACTGCAGCAAAAAAATATCCAGGTGTTGTGGTGGGCGCCTATAGTCCCAGCTACTCGGGAGGCTGAGTTAAGAGAATTGCCTAAGCCCAAGAACTGGATGCTGCTGTGAGATGTGATGCCATAGCACTCTACAGAGCGCAACAAAGTGAGACTATCTCAAAGAAAAAAAGAAAAAAGAAACAAATGATAGGAGAATTGGGAGGAAATGCACCTTACCTTTTCTGCAGACTACCTGTTTTCCTCCCAGGATAATCTAAGAGAAACTACAGATTAATTTTTAAAACTAAGATAGGGTTTCATAAAGTTCCTAGATACATAAATCAGCAGGTTTACATCAGTAATAAACAACCAGAAAATATTATGAAATATTACAAATCACAAAAGTACAAAACTGCTGGTCACCTATGAATCAACCTAGGAAAAATTTCTCTGGGGAAAAAAAAATTATAATATGTTATTGAGAGAGATAAAAGAAGATCTGAGTAGATGTGTGGAATAAATACTGAAGTTATTATCAATGATCTCTAAATCAGTTAATAAATCAAATCAATTCTGAATGAAATAATAACCGGGATTTTTGTGAAACCATAAAAGCTGACTCTGCTATTTATATGGAGATGAAAAGGCTCAGAACAATCAAGATAATTTTGAACAAAAGCAAGGACTTGGGTCTATTAAATATCAATGGTTATTCCTACTACAAAGTAATTAGGAGTGTGGTATGGTGCAGGGACATAAAAAATAGACCAAGAAAATATACTAGACAGATCAGAAACAGATTTATAGCTGTAAATTTTGATATATTATGAAGGCTGTCTTAAAAATCAATGGGAATGGAATCAAGCCACAAAAATGTTCTAGATAGTTACCTAGTATATGAAAAGTATATAAAATTGAATCTACTCCTTACATAATTCATAAGAATTATTTCCAGTGGGAGTAAACAGTAGGGATTTCTTTTTTATTTGTTTGCGTGTGTGTTTATTTTTCAGATTAATATGAGGATACAAATGTTTAGGTTCCATTTTTTTCATTTCTAAGGTAAAAGTTCAACTACAAAGTTCAAGTTGTAGTTGAGCCCTTCACCTGGGGGCGTGCTGAATACTTGGGCATGATGAATACTTTCACATTGTGCACATTCAGTGAGAACTTGACAATCTCCCCACCCCCGCAGCTCCCTTTTCCTCTTTTCTCCTCTTGCCTCACCATCACTAGAATATATATGTGTTTTTCTTTCCTATGGGTGTGTAGTTTTTATATATGGGTTTCACTTCAATATTGGGTACATTGGATATTTGTTTTTTTCCATTCTTGTGATACTTTAAGAAGAATGTGTTTCAACTCCATCCAGGTAAACACAAAAGATATAAAGTCTCCATCTTTTCTTATGCCTGAATAGCCCTCCATGTTATATATAAACCAAAGTTGGTTAATCCATTCATGGGTTGCTGGGAACTTGGGTTGCTTCCACTGTCTTGGCAATTGTGAATGAAGCTGCAATAAACATTCTAATGCAAATGTCCTTGTGGTAAAATGATTCGTTACTCTCTGGGTACATACCTAGTAATGGGATTGTGGAATCAAATGGAAGGTCAGCTTTTTAGTTTTTTTGAGACAGAGCCTCAAGCTGTCGCCCTAGGTAGAGTGCCATGGCATCATAGCTCACAGCAACCTCCAACTCCTGGGCTCAAGTGAGTCTCCTGCCTCCACCTCCCAAGTAGCTGGGACCATAGGCACCTGCCACAATGCCCGGCTATTTTTTTGGTTACAGCCATCATTGTTGTTTGGTAGGCTCAGGCTGGATTTGAACCCACCAGCTCAGGTGTTTGTGGCTGGTGCCTTAGCTGCTTGAGTTACAGGCACCGAGCCTGCTTTTTAGTTTTTTGAGGATTCTCCATGCTTCTTTCCATAGAGGTTATATTAATTTGCAATCCCACTGGCAATGCAAAAGTGTTCAGAGTGGAGATTTCTTAAACAAGGAACAATGAAGAATCAATTAAAAGGGAAGTTGGTATATTTTATCATATCCAATATGAATATTTCTCTAAAACAAAAAGACATAATAAACAGTTAAAGAAACAGCCTCAAGTATTTTGTTTTTTAAAATTTTTTTAAATTTATAGTTTTAATTGATTAATTTGGTCCATTAATATTTATTGTGATTATTGCTATATTTAGATTTACTACTACTATCTGATTTGGGGCTTTCTGTTCACTCTGTTTTCTTGATAATTTTTTTTTTCTTGTTTTGGATTCCTTTACCTTTTTCTCTTTTATTATTTTGGAATCTATATATTCTAAGTCTATTCTTTTTGCAAGTACCTGTAAATTATAACCTGTTTACTTAAATCTGCAGTGTTTAAAATGAATCAATTTCTCTACCCTGCTCCAGAACCATAACAACTCTTTGAGTCCTTAGCTCCATCATGTCTTCCCATTTCACCTGTCATTGTTTGGTATTTTGAATTCAAATTTTTCAAACCACATTTTCAATTCATATACCAGTTAGTATTATTTTCCAATGGATAAGACCACCTACAAACCAGTAAAAAATAGACAAACCATCCATTAGGAAAATGGTTAAACAGTAATTCACAGAAGAGAAAATACAGATGCTCAATACTTGAATGAGATAAGATGTGCAAACTTAGTAATAATTCAAATAGCCAAGGATTCAAAAGGATGATCACAGAAGTGTTGGCAAGGGCAAAAGAAACTGTAACTTTCACACTTCTGGCAACAGTGTAAATTGGTACATCCATCTTTGAGATGATTTTGTCAATATTAAGGCATCTTCAAAATGTATATGCTCTCTGACCCAGAAATTCCAGTCCTAGAAAAATATAGGAGAAATTGTAGCTCATAAACAAAGGTAGTTATATGAATAAGAATATTCAAAGCAACCTTATAACAGAATAAAAGGAAACAAGCATGTGTTTACCAAAGTGGCAATGAATATTTTACATGGTATGTTTACACAGGAATGCCTAATAGTAGTTTGAATGAATGAAGTGTACTAAACTTACCAATGAATAAAAAAAAAAAACAAAAACAAATCACAAGAGTTTAGTGAACAAAGCAAATTGCAAAAACAATCTATATTGTATGATATTAACTAACTTCCAAACATTTGGAAAGCTGGTCTATATAATTTTTATGGATGACGTAGTAAAAATGTCAACATGAATGTAAAATGATCAGCAACGCATCCTTCAAAGTGCTTTCTGATGGAATACGAGGGAGAGGAATGAGATTGGGGAAATTTTTAGAAAAACTACAGTTAACGTCTATCAATTAAACTGAAAAACTTCTAAAGCAAATAGGGCGTAACCTTAAAATTTTATAAAATTAGCTGATGTGAACCCATGTTTAATCGTAATGTTTTGTGTTGGCTCTGTATATTTGTGATGTCCAGAGTTGACCATAAAGCAGTATTATTTCCGTAATTTATTATATTAATAATTTATTGTATTAATAACAAATGTAGAAGGAACTCTTTGTTCAGTAGGCCAGGATTTTAAATAAAAGCCATTTTCTGGATCTTTTACAGACCCAATTCACAGACATTTACATAATGCTAAACAGAGAAAAGATTGGAGACACAGACGACCATATCCACAGGGGTTTTTTGTAAAGATGAGCGTCTGGACTGAAAGGTCCAGGTAGTCAAATCACAGAGCCCAGGTGACACGCCGTGAGTGGATCTGCTGTCTGTTGACGTCGTCTTCCTTCCCAGTGTCCGAGTGAGTGCGGACAATGCTCCGAGGCATTGCAGAGCGTTCAGGCAGCGAAATCACTTGGATTGAACTGCCCACTTCATTGCATTTCATGGCAGACTTTTCTGCCCTGTTCGGGCAGCCACAGTTACTGGGCTTCTTGCACTGTAGGAGAGACAGGATTGCTGGGGAAAAGAGATGCCAGGGAGTGGGATGAAGGAACAACGGAGAGTCACAGGGATATTTCCCTCCACCTTGGCAGAAGATCCTGACCCAAACGAGCTGGATCCCTTTCCGCTACCTAAAGCTGTCCAGAAGGGAAACTCTTTAGGGGAGGACACTGGAAGTGTATGCACAATGGCCCAAGTGCTGCTCAGCTCAAGAAAATTGAGGATTCTTTTTGAAAGAGCACTTGCTTCTATATGGACTGGGAAGTACAATTCCAAGTGAAATTTTAAAGACTTCTTAGGAAGAGAGGGTCTCTGGTTTGGGTAGGTGGTCACTTAGCATCAGATATGGTTTCCCATCGCCCTTAACCTGTCTGGGCATTGCCCTGTACCCGGGTCACTGTCGCCCTCCACGTGCCACTGTCCTTTCTTTGTGATTTTGAAGGTCATCTCTGATTTAAAGTGGAGGGGGTGTGAAGGGCAAAAGAGAAGGTGGCAGTGTGGAGCTGGCCTCTGAGGCAGGCCCAGCGGACTTCCCACACAACTGGTCTCCAGCCCTCTCCTGGAAGGAGCCATCCTCCGAGAACGAGTCCAGGCGAGCGCCAGCATATTAAAATGCGAGGTTTGGCATCTTTTTCTCCCCTTCCCTAGCCTGCCTCTTTCACCCTTCCCTCGTCAGGGGTAGGTTTGTTCTTAACACCCTCCAAGGGCCCTGGAGACACTCACCACAGATGAAAAAAAAGAAAACATTTAAGTAGCCAGTGAAACCCATCCAGTTGATTTTGTAACTAGCGAAGTACACGGATTGACCTTCCCTCAGCTTCAGGTGGTACAGTAGGAGCGCGCAGAGCAGAAGGATACCTGAGGAGCAGACGAGGAGGAGAAGAGAGTCCCTTTACTGAAGTCGTCACCCAGAGTACACTTGACTCCACCTTCACCCTGTCCAATCGCACCTTATCCAAAGACTGATCCTCTGTGGTGGATCTAATTCAGAAGCCGTATCTATGTATGTAGGAATATATTTATATCTACATGTATAACTATATCTATACCCATGTCTATATCTTTTTATACCTAGGGCTATGTCTACGTCTGTATCTATATTTATACCTATGTCTATCTCTAGTCTATGTCTGTATCTGTATCTCTAATCTATACCTACACTATATCTATATCTACATCTGTATCTCTATATCTATACCTATAACTATCTATACCTATACCTATATATCTATATCTATGTCTATAATCTATACCTACACCTACATCTACATCTGTATCTATATCTATCTGTACCTATATCTTTTTTTTTTTAATTTTTATTAAATCGTCATTGTATACATTAGTGCAATCATGGGGCACGATGTGCTGGCTTCATATACAATCTGAAATATTTTCATCACACTGTTTAACATAGCCTTCATGGCATATTCATAATCACTATATGTAGACATTGGTATTCTACATTTAGTAAGTTTCACCTGTACCCTTCTAAGATGCACCATAGGTGTGATCCCACCAATCACCTTCCCTCCACCCATCCTCCCCCCTCCCTTCCCCTCCCTTGCCCTTTTCCCTGTATTCTTGTGCTATAATTGGGTTTTAGCCTTCATATGAAAGTTATAAATTAGCTTCATATTAGGGTTGAGTACATTGGATACTTTTTCTTCCATTCTTGAGATACTTTGCTAAGAAGAATATGTTCCAGCTCCATCCATGTAATATCTATTTATCTATATCTATAACCTATACCCATACCCATGTCTACACCTATGCCTAAACAAATCCCTACCTGTATCTATATCATCTCTCTATGTCAAAAAACTAGGAAGGTCAGTTAGTCAGACACGGCAGCCCGGACCCGCAAACCAAGTACACCTCCCAGCTGATGTTAGGGGAGCCAGGACGTTACCTGAGAGGAAACTGAGGCTGGCATTGATGAGGTGGAAATATGTACTTTCAGGAATTATATAGGTGGATTCCAAACCCAGAATCAAGTTAAGGAAGAAGGAGAGGTTGAGGATCAAAATCATCATAACCCTGACCAGTTTCAGTTCATCTGTTGGAAAGCAGAAGCTGTGTTGAGGAAAGGACAGGTATTTCTTCTAGGTTCATTTCTACCTGGAGTCCACACATCTTTAGGTCAAAATAGGAGTAGGGGAAAACGTTTGATGAAACAATAAATAAAAAAGGTGGGAAAGAATAGAGTCAGGGGACTTGAAGCTGAATGGGAGAGAGAACAAGAAGAAACTGTTGTCTATGCTGGTGTCTGGAAAAGCTTCTTTTTCCTCCTTTTCTTTTCTCAGAACTCTTGTTAGAAACCTCAATTCACCCTATCTAGTGGCAGTACAGCCTATTTCACTTACTGCTAGTTACTTTTCTTTCATACTGGTCGTGTTCTAGCTGTGCTGACCACCATGCTGCTAGTGACAGCAACTAAGTCTCAAATGTCCAGCAACTAAATCTGTGAGCATGTAACCTTTTTACCCCAAACATTCAAGTGGTGAGATTTTGGAGTCTGCCTTGGCAATGTTGTTTATGAAAGGAGGCCCGAGGAAGTGGTATCAGAGAATAGCAGGTAAACTGGTGAGGTGAGTGAAAGTCAAGGGAAGAGGAATCCTTTCTCTCCACCCATCTCTTTACAGGGGATAGTTCTGACCTTCTGGCCAATCCTTGCTGCAACACACCATCCATGGACTGTGTTTCACCTTGGTACCTTTTCCTTCTAGAACCAATTCAACCCATTCATCTATTATGATTCCTACTATCAACAAGACTATGATCCAGGAAGAGAAGAATATTTTCAGGGCCTGGATATTCCGGTTTGATATATGCACCATTGTGCACAGGGATTCCTAGTTGAGACCACCACCAATATTCTCCATGTCTCTTCTCTGATTTAACTAGTCACAGACGAAGAGAAAAATCTGAAATTTTCGTGATTGCTGAGGCATAGGCAGTGGCAGAAGCTGAAGGTGCCTATGGAACAGAGAGGATAACTCCCACCCTCCACCTCCTATGTCTCTTGGGGCTAGCCTGTTGTCAAGACTCCCAACTGCCTTGGAATCATCTACTGTTTTGACCCTTGACCTTGAGGCACAGGAAGAACCTGAGTCTTGAGAGAACTTTGAGGTACAGTGGGAGATATGACATCACATGCAGAGAGAGCTAACAGATACAGGGATAATTAGAAGCCTTCAAAGAAAGTAGACATGCGTGACTACAGAGGCAATTTATGAGTTAGAATTACATGCTCCAAGATTAGTTCACACCTGGAAGGAGTCAATGAGGAGGAAAAGAGTTTCAAGATTATTGAGATGAATGGTCAGCTAGCTAACATCACAAAAGGGAATGACCATTCACCATGTAGGATGTTCTAAAGAAACTTGCATCGTCATGGGGAGTGCCCAGTCAGTTTAGTTAGGCAGTCCTTCAGGAAATAAACCAATGTCCAGAAGCTGAAGAGCTGGCCTGATGTGCTAACCATTGTCGTCTACTATCATCTGTAGGCCAGAGACAATCCTTTCTAGTCAGAATTGCCTTTGAAACTTGGCAGAGGAAACACTTTCAGATTCCTTGAACAGGTAACCATGGTATGTACTAGACTCAGGACCAGAGGACTTTTTACTGAAATCTTAAATAAATAAATTTTTTAAAAAGTCTTTTACTAACCAAAGATGAAAGTTAGGCTTCCCTCTGGCCTATTTCTTTGACCTCATTACAGGTCACTTTCCTTGGACCAAAATGAACTTTTCTCATAACCTCAAAAACACCTAACAACCACACTTTCAGACCTATCTATACATCTTATTATATTAGTAATTACCTTTTTTTTTGTTTTTTTTTTTTAATTATTTTTTATTGAGTCATAACTGTGTACAATGATTCAAGCTTGGAGTACAGTGTGCGGGCTTCCCATACAATCAGAGATATTTTTATCCACCTGATTAATGTAACATTCATGATATTTTCTCATT
>CAUYRH010064484.1:0-12161 GCA_963574655.1 Perodicticus potto
GTAGTCCCAGCTACGTGGGAGGCGGAGGCAGGAGACTCGCTTGAGCCCAGGAATTGGAGGTTGCTGTGAGCTGTGATGCCACAGCACTCTATCCAGGGTGACAGCTTGAGGCTCTGTCTCAAAAAAAAAAAAAAAAAAAAATACAAGGCTCAGATTTCCGATTTTGGAAGACTACCCTTAAGGTTAATAATAATAACAATATGGGCTGATATGATCCGAGAAGCTGCTGACCTCTTTTTTCCCTCCCTCATCTTACCCTCTGGGCAAATAGACTTCAATAAAATCAGAGTGGAGCAAAGACTCTGGGCCATTGCCAGAATTCCATGACTGGCAATGATTCTGGCAATGGCGCCCTGAGCTCCCACTTTTAATTCTGCTGTCTTTTGTCTTTCTTTACCGTGGCTTCTAACTCTATATTTCTTTAGCCAGTGGCTGCTAGTTTCCACAGGTTTCAGCAGATGCTGTTCTCGCGGAAGAACCCCGACAACCTGGGATAGGAAAATGAATACATTTGTGAAAAAAGTTGAAATTACCATAAATCTGAAGATCCACGCCCATTTAAAAAAGCATGCATGTTTTGGAACTGCATGAAAGCTGCCTCATGTGTCTACTTGAGCCTCACACCACCTCATTCCTCTTTTAGTAGTGAAATGAATGTCCCTTTCTCCTGTGACAGTAACTTTCTAGGGGGAAACTGGCAGTTATACATATAAGGTAAGGGGTCTAGGAAGAAGGCTGTGGATTTTCTCCTTCTCAGAGCTAGGATTGGGAAGACAGAGGCGTTAAGGACAGGAAGGAAAAAAGGGAAGCAAGTACCCAGTCTTCTCCCAATTCTAGTAGTTTTCGTGTTTTCAAGCAGAGAACTCAGATAAAAAATAGACAATCCATAGTATTTCAGTAATTTAAAACCTTTTATTGTGTTCATCAAGTAATTTATGTCTTGATTGGTGTTTATAAACTATGAGACTCCCTCCCCCATTGGTAAATGTGTGTCTGGAAGTTTAAAACATACGTGTTTTTTAATTTGTGGCAAGTAACATATTGAAAAGTTTTGTCTTTGTTTCCTTGACAATGCAGGGACGTTACACTTCTTAACTCTATCTTTCTTCTGGCTTATATACCACCTTTCATAGCAGGTATACTGTTGGCTGAGTCTTTCAGTTTAGTGTGTCAGGCTTTAGTTCACTTATTTAATTATTTATTTAGACAGAGTCTCACTTTGTCTCCCCGGTAGAGTGCCAAGGTGTCATACCTCACAGCAACCGCAGATTCTTAGGCTTAAGAAATTCCCTTGCCTCAGCCTCCCAAGTACCTGAGACTACAGGCACCGGACACAATGCCCAGCTGTTTTTAGAAATGGGGTCTTGCTCTTGCTTAGGCTGTTGAATCTGTGAGCTCAGACAATTCACCGGCCTTGGCCTCCCAGAGTGCTAGGATTACAGGTGTGTGCCACCGCACCTGGCCCAGTTCACCTTTATTCTTAATAAGTATTTTAGCTGGGTGTAGAATTCTAGGTTGGCCCCTTTTTCCTTTCATTGCATTGAAGATAGTTTTTGGTCATCTCATGGTATTTCTATATATCTTAGTCATTCTTTAAATTTTTTTCATTGTTTTTACTTTTCATATTGAATTTTGGCTCATTTCTTTTAATCTCCCAAGTTCGCTAATTATATTTTTAGTTTAATTATAAACTATTGAACACATCTAGTAAGGCCTTAACTTTATTTTGTTTTTCAGTTCTAGAAATTCTGTTTGATTCTTTTGCATCTACAGAGTAATTTTTCATAGTTTTCAAGTGCCTTTATGAAATTTTGACTTTCATCTTCATAAGTGACCTTTGGTTATTTTATAGTTGTTTGGTCATTGAACTGTCTGGAGTCTTCTCTGTTTTTGTATCTTTGGCTGCTGTCCATTCTTTTGGGGGTGCTTTTCATGTATTCTTTTCTTCCTGTGTGCTTGGTTGTTTTCAGTTACGGGTTTTTATTCTACTTGGGAAATTATTTTTAGAAGTAATTTGAAACGTAGGATTTTTGTTTGCATCTTCTAGGCACCTGGCAGCTCTAGCAATCTGGCACCACTTTGAGTTTCATAGTGAGGCTGGAGTGCAAATGCAGGGTGGTTTATCCCTACTTCAAGGTACAGATTTGTGGGTCCCAACCTTAAGTGTAGAGTATTTTACCAGGACCTCACTATGACAGGCTGGGTTTACTATTCACCTCTAACTCTAGCAAAGCTGTTTTTGTGCCTTTGTTAAAGGATTACCCTACAAGGCCCTCAGGATGCCTCCCTAGGCCTTTGCAACCCTATGTGCCAGGATCTTTCTCTGATATTCTGCATGATCTTGCTGAGTCTTTGATGATTTGTAGATTATGTTTTTTGTATTTCATGTAGCCTTCTGGAATAACTTTCAGCAGGAATATTGGTCTCATATAGTTTATCTGAAGTAGAACTGAAATCGTATGCAATTTTAACTATGTACATTTGTATTAAATATATTCTGTACCATACTTTGCTTTCTTTACCTATCCTGGCTAATCAATAGACCTTATGGTAGACTTTCTTCCAGCTTTGTTAGAGTAGGTAGAAAAGCTGGATAAAACATCTTTTGAAGACGTTGGAGACTTGCAGAGATAGAACTTGAAGGGTTAAGATCTCAGAGTAAAGGTAAATGCAGAGTACTGAGAAGAAATTCTTTAGAAGGTTTTCTCCCTTAGGACATTTGCCTTTTATTATTATTATTATTATTATTATTATTATTATTGTTTTAGATTCGTTGAGGGTACAAAGAATTAGGTTATACTGATTGCATTTGTTAGGTAATGTCCCTCTTATAATTGTGTCCTGCCTCCAAGAGGTGTGTCATACACTGTGACCCTCCTATCTCCCTCTCTTCTCCCCTCTCCCCCACCGACCCTCTCCCCATCTCTCATTCCCCTATCCCCTACCTTATATTAGCTCATCTACTGCCTTCATCTTAGAATTGAGTACATCAGATTCTTGCTTCTTTGTTCTTGTGATGCTTTCTTATGAAGAAATGTGTTTCACCTCCATCCAGGTTAATACAAAAGATGTAAAGTCTCCATGTTTTTTAATGGCTGCATAGTAAGTATTCCATGGTATACATATACCACAGCTTGTTAATCCATTCCTGGGTTGGTGGGCATTTAAGCTGTTTCCACATTTTGGCGATTGTAAACTCAGCTGCAGTAGCATTTGCCAATTTTAAGAACAGGGGAGAGAGCAAGAACCTGGAAGGTCTGTACTACTAAAGGTCAAAAAAGCTAACAGAACTTTTGGCAATTTTCAGGGGTGAAGAGACTTGTTCAACTTCCAAAGGAAAAGATTATTGATCTGGTGACTTTAAAATGTAAAACTTCTATATATCAATAAGCATCATAAAAGCAGGGGAATTGATAAAATTAGAAAAATCACTGTTTTCAACCCCTAATGGATTTAAAATGACTATCAATGGATCCTAAAGCCCTGAGAGAAGTTGATGATAAACTTTATAATGGATGAATTAGGTTGACAATACTTGAAATCACTGATCACTTTCAACATTATGTGCCTTTTGATTTGATCCAAAGTACACCGAACAATGAATGAAGTATGTAAAACTGTAAATCTATCAGTTTGCTGAAAATATAGGGGAAAAGTTAAAGATGTTAAGTGCCTCCCCTGGGATGTGATCAGCCAAATGCAGAAACACAGGAGATTCTTAGAATCTTAGAATTCTTAGAAACCATACACCAAATGCTTTGGTTTCTCCCAGGGACAAATGGTATGAAAAGGTTAAAAAAACAAAAGAGGGATAATTGGTACAGATTTAAAGAAGAAATATTAATATTCATCATAGGCAAATTGTGGATCTTGTTATCCTGATAGGAACAAACCAATGGTTTTAACAGATATAATGGGAAAGTTTAAATTTAAACACATAAGGCTATTAATGATATTGCTGGGTTTATTGTGTGGGAAAAAGTTATTATAGTTAAGTTCTTTCTTTTTAAATGTTCCTATAGAAAGAGATACAGATCAAAGTCTTTTGGGTAAAGTGATATAATATCTGTGGTTTGCTTTAAAAATGGGAAAGAAAGCTAATTGTTTGAACTGGATAATGGATACATAGAGATTCATTTGGCTGTTTTATTTACTTTTTATATGTTTAAAAATACTCAATAAGCAATTACCCAAAAAACCCCATTATCAATAAAATTCCACTTGTACCACATAGCCTTGTTTAAGTGAGACCATCATAAGCTACTCTAGTGAAAGCTCACTGTTTTTTAGTGGTGTCAGACAAAAAGGCATACACTTCATTTTATCTGTGCAGCATATTTCCTAGTTGTTTTATCTGTTAGACTTAACTAACTGTATGATTTCTGATGATGCAAAACTTTGATCTATAGTCTCACAAGACCGTGGAGAAAGAAAGGGCAATAAGGGGGAAGTATTCATACCGGAAGAATAGGAAAGGGGTGCTAGGTTGGAAGAACCCATAGAAATCTATCTTTCATGTGTTAATCACTTAGGACATTCACACCCACTGCTTTCCACACACAGATTTTTTAGAACACTTGCAGCTAATACAATTTAGTGTTCTCTTCCTTCAACAAGGGATATAATCCAAAGTAATCAAGTCATCTAGCTTCAAGTCTAGAAGTTCTGGATAATGTCAGTTTCTCTTCTTGTGTCTGTTATGCCCTGTAAATTATAGATTCAATATAATAATTTGTCTGCCAATAATATACTCCGCATATGCAGTAGTAGAAGTGGGAAAACTGAAAGAAAAGGGAATTTTTTTTTTTTTTAGAGACAAGAATTTTACTTTATTGCCCTCGGTAGAGTACCCTGGCGTCACAGCTCACAACATCCTCCAACTGCTGGTCTTAGGCACTTCTCTTGCCTCAGCCTCCTGAGTAGTTAGGACTACCGGCGCCCACCACAATGCCTGGCTATTTTTCGTTGCAGTTTGGCCAGGGCCGGGTTCGAACCTGCCACCCTCCGTATGTGGGGCTGGCACCCTACCCACTGAGCCACAGGTGCCACCCAAGAAGGGAATTTTTGAAAAGTTGTATGACATAGCAAGCAAATACAGATAGTATCCAAAAACCTGACTTACATATTTGACCTAATGATAGACTGCTGGTGGACACACCCTGCTTTGTGACTTGGAAGATCAGTGTAGTCACTGAGGCCATGAGTTCTTCCCAGAATCCAGATCTTCCACACATGTTTTAAACAGCTAAGGCAGAGTACTTGTACTTAAGCATAGACCAGCTGTGCAGTGACTCTTACTCTCAGCCCTACCCCTAGTTTTTATTGCCAGGAGAATGGATTGAGGAAGAAGATAAATGATCTAAAACCCATGTAGTATATAGGCTGCTTTCAACGTCCAAGATATATCAGCCAAGCATCTTGCTTCTTAGCAAATGCAAGGTACAGCAGTTATTCACTTTAATTTTTATTTTTATTAATTTTGAGTTAATAATGTATGTAACAATAAATTTAAAAAATGCAAAGGGATGTACAGTGAAATTTAAATTCCTTTCTTACAATTATTATTCAGTCACTCAGTTCTGTACTTGGGAAGCAACCACTGGTAGTAGTTTCTACCTCATTTTAAAGGGCATATCCTGACTTGGCACAATCTATGGAATCACAAGAAACTTCCGTAGAAACAAGTTCCTGAGGGGCAGGGACTTATTTCCCACCTTCTGGAATATACACAGGACACTTGTATCTTTTTATTCTCCAAGTTCTATCAGCCTGGGACTCTTCAGTAGACCAGCATAGATGTGATGTGTCCAATGCAATCTGCAGTGTCCTGGGTTGATTCTTCTGAGACAGATGAAAGAGAAATGCTTTCTGGTGTTCTCAGTTTATCCTAATAGACAATGCATTTGCCAGCTTCAAACTACATTCGGGGCACCGAAGGTGGTATTACTTTGCTCTGGTAAGGACCCACATCTGCAAGTACAGCTTGAGCTGGAGTCACCATTTGATTGTGCTTTTGAGAGCCTAATATCATTGACTTGTTAGTCCCTCCGTTGGGGAGGTGAGGGTCTCTGCAAATCAATAGATGTGTGGCATTGGTTTGTTTTGTTTTTTTTTTTTGATAGTTTATTGTTGGGGTAGGAAAGTAAAATCCAATGGCTTTCACTTGGTTGTTTTTGCTAGACAAGCATGATAAGTCAGGGGCCCTGTTTTTAAGAGATATCTTATTGATGTGTATGACTCTCTTATTCCATGGACTGCTGGTTTCCAACTCTCTAAACAGAACAGAAATTTGACTGTCATTTTCCCTGTCTTGCCTCAATAACCAGTACTAAAGTCTCCTCCTTGTTCAAAGATCTGTTGCCTGTATTCCATTATTTGGTACCTATGACCATATCTGTAGTCCATTATCTGGTACCTATGACCGTATCAGTTTGTATTCTTTGAAAACTACTGAAACCAACAGTGGTTAATTTAAGTAAAAAGGAAAAAAAAAAAGAAAAGAAAAAAAATTTATCGGAAGACCTCAGGGTAGCTAACAGAATCAGAGAGAGCTGAAAAACCACACTTTGGAAGGATTTCAGTTTCTGGTAATGCATTCAAGGAACATGGAATTTGCTACTCCATCCTAACAAGAAGTAAAGTCAAAAGCAGAACAAACTGAAAAATCAACTTTTCTTAGATCTGTAAAAGAAGTGAGGTCACGTGGCAAACTTTTGTCCCCTCCCCCTTCCTCCCTCCCATGCTGGAGAGACAGAGAGGCAGATACAAGGAATCACATCATACTGGAACAAAAACCTTGGGAACCAGTGCTAGGGTGAGGAAACCTGAACGATAACTGAGTAATTGCTGAAGACTCGGTTCTCAACCTTCCTAATGCCACAGCCCTTTAATACAGTTCCTGTGGGTTGTGACCCACAGGTTGAGAACCACTGCTCTAGAGGGACCTGGTCCTAGGGAATCCCCCCATGGTTTTGTGAGTTTTACCTCTAAGAGTTCAACCAGATTCTCTCAGTACATATTAAAGAAAAATCCTCTTGTATTTCTAGCACGGAGGGGAAAAGAAACCATTTTGAAATATGCCAAAGCACTCTGTTACTTTTTTTCTTGCAGTTTTTGGCCAGGGTTGGGTTTGAACCCACCACCTCCAGTATATGGTGCCAGCACCCTACTCCTTTTAGCCACAGGCGCCGCCAACTCTGTTTTTTTTTTTTAAAGATAGAGTCTCATTCAGTAGCCCTGGATAGAGTGCTATGGCATCAGAGCTCACAGCAACCTCAAACTCCCGAGTTCCAGCGATCCTCTTGCCTCAGCCTCCAGAGTAGCTGAGACTGTAGGCATCCACTTATAATGCCTGACTAGTTTTTTTTCTATTTTTAGCAGACATGAGATCTCATTTTGCTCAGGCTAGTCTTGAACTCCTGAACTCAGGCCATTCACCATGCCCGGCCCACTCTGGCATTTTTAACAAGGAGAGAAACTAGTTAACCAGAGCCTAATCTGCTAGGGTTTTATCAGAGCCTAACTGACCTGTGAGAAGGGTAATACCAAATGCTAGCCACGTTTATCTTTCCCTTTTGGAGAAGAATACTCTAGTCCATCTTACCAGGCTGTCCTACCTAAGGGATGTGGGTGGGGTGGGAGAAGAAAAAAAAACTGAGAAACACTTGTGAACATCAAGGCAGGGGCATACTCTCATAAAAGGCAGAGACGTGATCATAGAACTTCAGCACACTGCCCTTTCCCCTACACCTTACAGTTACAAAAGGCCAATTTACAACAGTTCCATGTACTCAGTGTATTATTTCCAGCTCTTCAGAAAAAAATTACAAGACATATTATGAGACAAAAAGACACAATTTGGAGAGATAGCAAATATCAGAACCGGGCATGGCAGGGATTTTAAAAGAATGTAATTAATATGTTAAGGGCTCCAGTGGATAAAGTAGATAGCATGCAAGAATGGATGAGCAATGAATATAAGCAGAGAGATGGAACTTGTAAGGATGAACCAAAAAGAAATGCTGGAAGGCAGAAACACTGAAACAGAGATGAATAAGGTCTTTGGCGACTTTACTAATAGACACAGCTGAGGTAAGGATCTTTGAGCTTGAGAATATTTTAATAGAAATTTATAAAACTGAAAAGGAAAGAAAACAAAGACTGAACAAAACTAGAACAGAGTATCCAAAACTGTGGGACAATTACAAGAGGTATAACATACCCATAATGGGAATATGAGAGAGAGAGAAGAAAGGAAAAGAAATTTGAAACAGTAATAACTGAGAATTTCCCAAATTAATGCCAGCTCCAGGAAACTCAAAAAACATCAAGCAGGATGAATATCAAGAAACTACACATAGGCATATAATTTTCAAACTACAGAAATTCATATATAAAGGAAAAAAAGTCCCGAAAGAAGCCAGAGAGGAAAAGCACCTTCCCTGTGTGGGAGCAGATATAAGAATTATATCCAAACTTCTCAGAAACCATGAAAGCAAAAAGAGAGTGGAATGAACTATTTAAAGTGTGGAGAGAAACACCCTACTACTTTGTTAAAGACATGAGCTCAGATAACTCTTAGCCTTTCAGTGACTTAATTCTACTCTATGTCAGCCTGAACTCAAGATTTAGACCCAACTTGAGTCATCATCCCGTTCCTTGGCCGATGGCACAAGGCACTTTGATTAAATCAACAGACCTATCAAGACCTTAGAAATGGAGGAAAGGTACTTTCTCAAAGGAAAAGTGAGGTGTAGTAACCAAAGGAAGGGAGGAGGAATGCTAAACAGATAAAACCAACCAATGCCCATTCTAGAGGGATCAGTTACAACCAGTGTTTCTTAGCAGGGGTGTCACTGGGTTTTAGGGGAAGCATATTTTTCTTTGCAAGCTGCTTCCCTAAAGTATCACAGTTTGTTTAGCATCTCTGGTTGCCAGACACGAAATACTGGCGGCAACCCCACTGCTGTCATTACAACCAAGTCACCATGTGTGTGTTTCTTACACACAGGCGCGCGCACGCTGTGGAAAAGAACATTTGAGGACTACTGTGTTGCGTGAATCCTAAAGCTGTTTCCATTTAAAACAATCAGATTAATATTCATTGCTAAGCAACAAGTTGCTTGCAATGTTTTTAATATTTCTTGTCTTAAAAAAAATTATTTTTTACCAGAAAGTTCTTGTTTTTATCAAAAAGTTACTGTTTTTATCAAAAAGTTTGTTTCCAAATATCTAAGCTGATCTGCATCTAGTGAAATATGTAAGAAATTCATCAGTTTGCTTCTTCAGTTTATTTCTTTAACCTTTTGCTGCCAATGACACCTATAAGTATTCAAACAAATGTTCCTTTGGTGTAAGTGATGCCTTTAGGCATTCAATATAAGATATTGGTTTGGTGTTAACAATGCCTGTAGTCATTGTTGATTTTGCAAACGAAAACTTGAGGACACATGTTACTGGTATGTTACCTGACTTGAGTCTGTAAGCTTCATACATTTCGATCTCAATATCTTTTCACAATCGTGACTGAAATAGCTTGTATAAATAGTGGATTCTTGTGGAAATATATGGAGCATGATAAATTCAAACAATTGTCAAGTTCAGAAGACTCAGTCATTGTTAGAGAATTTGTATATAAAGGTAGCTTTAAAAATACTTCTCACAAAAAATGTAAGCTGTTAAGTACCTCAGAATCTGATTTGGAAAATGAAAGTGTAGAACCTATTTCAAATTTAAAAGAAGTCAATCCTTGGCAACTTTAATGGAGAGAAGACAATTCGAATAAAAAAGTACATTATTTTGATGACAGTGTATCAGGAATAAAAGCCAATATTCATAACAAATCATCAATTTTAGAGGTCTTCCAGTTCTTTTCATTATGTTTGGTTAATCATATTGTACAACTCTGGAGGAAGAATGGTTTCTGATAACAATGCATTCCGTCTCGTTGAAAGGCATTTTCTGTTAAAGGCATCTTCCATCTTCCATAGTAGTCCAATAGGAACACAGCAAAATGCCCACCAGGGAGGTGTTGTTTGCACAAAACATAAAAAGTAAAGTGAAACATGGTATCAATGCATACAATATAATGTTTTATTATGCATCAAACCATGTTTTGAGTTGTACCATACAAAAAAGATTATCAGATTTTTATTGACATGGCAAAGCTTTATCATTTCATATTAATTTTTTGTTTACATATTACTTTTTTTATAAATATAAAATACTGAAACTGAAGCCACCTTTGGTGAATTATTTTGATTAGTAAGAAAGCAAAGAGTGTATTGAAAGGGTTGTGATCACTGCATGCCTCAATTTGCATGTTTCAGTTCTGAGAGCTCCACAGTCAAAGGGTTAGGAGCACAAATTTTAGAGCCAGATCTGTATTCAAATTCTACAACCTTATTGCTAATATTTATTATCAGTTACTTCCTTTGGTTTTTTTCATAATCTTTCTTTGGGGAATTATATAATCTCTCTGCACCTCTGTAAAATGGAGGTAGTATCCATTTCATAGGGTTGCTTTGCTGATTAGTTAGGCATAAAAAATATATTGCCAAGAGGCATAAAAAATATATTGCCAATAAATGTATACATATGTAAGCTATTATTATTATGTTTATAAAATGGAGTATTAATTACATTTCACATAGGTAACATAAAATGTTTTTAAAATTTTGGGGTGGGAGTTACCTTTTACAAATTACTTTGTCTGGAGAAGCATTTTGCTGTAGCATTTAGCTTAAAACTGTACATTGAAAAATATCAGTGGATTAGTCCTTCTTTCATTCAGTATTTAGTGAGTGTTTTCCAGACCTGTGCTAAATTCTAAGAAGATAGGGAATTTATATATGAGTGTAGGAAGCAGTTACTAAGTCAACAAACAAATGCCCAGGGTAATAACCTATGTGAAGCAATCAGCAGAAAGCTCTGGAAGCAAGGAAGGGCTTGCTGTGTTTGTGGAGCAGATGAGTGGCCTGGCCTGGCCTGGTGAGCTGGGCAGAAAGGAAATGAGAGGTAGACAGAAGAGGTGCCAGAGCCATGTTTTTCAGTGTCTTTGAGTCTCCAGTGAAGAACTAGGGTTTTTTTGTAGAGGGAGTTTGGCTTTGTTTCCAAGGAAGCTGTTGAAGAGGGATTTTAAGCAAGAGAGTGTACTGGGTCTGACTGATGTTTGCCAATGTTGTTTTTGTCTACTTCATACGGAATGAACTGGAGAGGGGCAGGCTAGGCCTGACAGAAGGCAAGTGTGACAGAAGGAAATATGTGCAGTTAAGTCACAGCCATGCATTTATGTTGGAAGTAGAATCAACAGGTGTTGGTGATGGCTTGGAAGAGTCAGGGACAATACTTAGATTTTTGGCTAAGTGTCATTTTGACAGTATGCATATAGTCCCTGTGTTATTAAACTTTTTGGTTCATTTTGACATAATCCTTAAAACTAAAGTTTTAGTATGTGACTTCTGACGATTAAGTTTGTGAACTTGCCACTTTGTGCTTTTGTTGGCAGTACTGTACAAACAACTTGGTAAAGTTCATAACCTTGGTATATTAGTGTCTCATAGCTGTGTTCATGTCAATGTGTGGCAGTATCTTGCTGAGTGGTGTGTATTGTTGTTATGTGTTTTTGTGTACTGTTGTAAGAATGTGGAGCTTGAATTAGAGCAACTGTAGGTGGCAGATAGGCTAATCTCTTAGTGGGGTGCCCTGCCATAATCCAGGGGAAAGCATGTAGACACGCCATCCCTGGGAGCTCATCAAGACCACCAAATAGGGGAGGGGAGGGGGGAGGATGGATGGAGGGAGGGTGATTGGTGGGATCACACTTATGGTGCATCTTACAAGGGTACAAGTGAAAATTCCTAAATGTAGAATATAAATGTCTTCATATAGTGATTAAAAGGCCATGAAGGCTATGTTAAATAGTTCAATGAAAATATTTCAGACTGGGCTCGGCGCCTGTGGCTCAATGGGCTAAGGCACCAGCCACGTACACCTGAGCTGGCAGTTTCGAATCCAGCCCTGGCCTGCCAAACAACAATGACGGCTGCAACCAAAAAATGGCCGGGCGTTGTGGCGGGCGCCTGTAGTCTCAGCTACTTGGGAGGTGGAGGCAAGAGACTCGCTTGAGCCCAGGAATTGGAGGTTGCTGTGAGCTGTGATGC
>CAUYRH010064485.1:0-40631 GCA_963574655.1 Perodicticus potto
GCTTTTTCTTCCATTCTTGAGATACTTTGCTAAGCAGAATATGTTCCAGTTCCATCCATGTAAACATGAAAGAGGTAAAGTCTCCATCTTTCTTTAAGGCTGCGTAATATTCCATGGTATACATGTACCACAATTTATTAATCCATTCATGGATCGATGGGCACTTGGGCTTCTTCCATGACTTAGCGATTATGAATTGGGCTGCAATAAACATTCTGGTACAGATGTCTTTGTTATAATGTGATTTTTGGTCTTCTGGGTATACACCAAGTAAAGGAATTATAGGATCAAATGGCAGGTCTATTTTTAGATCTCTGAGTATTCTTCAAACATCTTTGTCCATAAGCTATTTCTAAGAGCACGGGTCAGTGAGGAGGGAAGAATGGAGCACTCACAAACAGAAGACGCCATGAAACCTCCAAGCCGGTGTCAAACACAAGCCTGGTATCAATGCTTTTGGAATGTCAGTTCTGTTCCCAGCTTTACATTCAAATCCACTTTACCTAAACAGATCTGGGCTCCCTGCAACCAAAGAAGACACTCTAAAACAAAGCAAGAAAAAAAAAAAATGTTCCTTCACTTTTTCCAGTACCTTCAAGGTAAGAAATAATTTTTTTGAAAAATAAAGGCAGACAATTATATCAAGAACATAATATGGATCGGCCAAAAGACAGTTTCTAATTTATGGGATGCGCTAGAAGACAGCAATTTAAAAGCTGTTAAAAGTTGAGGAGGAAGAGGGAGTCACTTTTCTTGACCATCTTTTCAGTCAAGTACAGATTATCACTGCTGTGTTACAACAATGATCCACAAAAGGATATTCTGTGTAGGACCTGGGTTTCAAGTGAAGATGTCAGGTTGAATATACTGACCTAAGGTTTACTGAGAAGAAACTTACAGATTTTTGTAGGAAGCAAGAGTAAAACACAAAACAATTATGTAATAGAGAGAAATAAAATAATTATCCTTTCTATAAATAATTCAGAGTGTCTTTGGGCCTATCATGGGGAAATTCTGCCTTGGTCTCTAAAGGAACTGAATTTTATCACTAGACAGAACTAAAGTGGGAAATGTCACTTTAACTTAAAAAATTAAATATTCTATAAAAAGTAACAGTACCAGCACACTCAGGGAGAGTTCTAAGGGGTATAAAGCTCAACGTTAAGCCAAGCCACACATCTGAAAGTGAAAGGTATTTGGATATCCAATAAGGATACCAACAAGATACCCTATTAGAATATTCAATAAAAAGAAATCATTGTGATCATGAAATCTGAAAATCAAAATAAACTCACGAGTATACTACACAAACTGAAGTGGACAAAACTACCACCAGCCTGATTATTAAAACAACAGAAGATGCCTAAACTACAAGCAGAGCAAGAAGAACAGACCAACCAACCAAGGCACAGACAAGAGACGCCAACCCTTCCCCAGGGCAGGTGACCTCTCGGCCAGGCATTGAAGAAATAACCATGCTGCCAGCCCTCAATGTCATGTTCTAAAATGAGCAGGCCAGGTTAAATGATTCTCTAGTCAACTCTCTTAACTCTAGGAATCAGAATTTACTTTCAGAAAGTCTTCTAAAAATTGTGGTATGAAGTTTTCTTGCTTGATCTGGTTTTGATTAAGTATCCAGAAGTTGACTGATCTATTAAAAATGGCATTAATTTCACCCCAAAATCCATAGCTTTCCCATGACTATCAGGAAAGCCCCTCCAATAACATTTATCCAGCTATATTTACTAAAAATGCTCCCAGATTCAGAAGAGACAGACGGATACCCCACGTAGAATCTTTCTTACCATTTCGAGACACATCAAGTTCCACCAGCTGCATGAAGTTCGCTATTTCCGGAGGGAGCCGCTGAATTTCATTATCACTAAGTCCAAGCTTTCGTAACTTGACTAGCTGGAAAAATTGCTGAAAGACAAAATAGTTTCACATAGATTTCATATATATTTAAACTGTAAACTTTTTGGCTAATATAAAATTTAAAACAATGTGTTTTAAAAACTAATGAAGACTGCGCCCTGTCAGCTTCCAGATTTTGACACTATGCTATAGTCATGTGAAGATGTTACGATGGGGACAAAAACTGGATACAGAGAACTCAGTATTGACTTTATTGTAACTTCCTATCAACCTAAAATTATTTCAAAATAAAGACATTCTAAGAATTAATGATCAACTTAATGAGAATAGCAGTCATTCCTTTAAGCTACCTAGTAAATAGTCACACCTTCTACTTATGAAAATTGTTACTAAATATTTCTAAAAGGAATTATTATATATCATAAAAATATATAAAAATCTCACAAATCTGTGCAGTTATAAAATATACTTTTGACCAACCTAAAAAGTCTGCACTGAACACTTCCTTCAAACATGGCAGACTAAGCACGAGCATTCCCCCCACACTCATTTAAAAATGTGCTAAAATGACACTTCAGGAATTTATACAGCGAAATATTTAATAAATATTAAAAAACAAATTAAAAAAACTGAAATCAACTCATGAAGACAATTATAAATGAGAGGGGATAAAAAGCAAACTAGAAAATTAACAAAATCCTGGAAGCTAGAAAACAGATGGGCAAATGGTAACTAATGAAAGAATCAAAACAAAGCTGAAATTTTAAGCTGCGTGGTAAGTAGCCAATAAGAAATTAAGTCTAGGCACCTCTGAAAGAAGGAGAACTGGTTAGAAATCTATATGAAGAACAGTTAAATCCTCGTATTCTCTTCTCTATACTCAGAATAAGGCAGGAGCCTAAAAATTTTCTCTCTAGAAGAGTTGACTCCAAGAACAGCTAAACACAGCTGAGGGCAGGGGTAAGGGGCCCTGCTAAAAACAGGGAACTGCATCAGAAACCTGATCAGTAAGACCCACCCTTGTTTGCACAGACCTCTAGATTCCAGGTGCTGAGCCTCCCCAACACACAGGGCACTTCTACACATGTCCACCTCACTTCCAGTGCCTAGATCTCTGGACACTTGAGAAAAGCTCATAACATCCAAGAAAGAGCATGTGCGTATACACACATCCCTTAGAGCAATGGTTCTCAACCTTCCCCTGACGCTGCGACCCACAGGTTGAGAACCACTGCCTTAGAGGAAACAAACATGATGCAGGCAACAGGAAAAAAAGCATCACCAAATAAAAAATATAATGACTATCCTCAGAGAAATCAGAGATGAAGTAGCATGATGCCATAAAAAATTAATAAATTAAAAATAAGCAGTTAGAAATTTAAAAATATTACAGCAACAAAAGAATGTCATAAAAGAAGTGAGAAATAAAGTTAATTAAATTCCTCAGAAAGCAGAATAAAAAGATGAGATGGTGAAATGGGAGAAAAAAGACAAGAAAATTAAGGGATCAGTTCACAAAGGTACTCTAAGAGAGCACACACAGGGAACAGCAGGGCGTGTGCTTCTGGTTTGAAAGGCCCCACCATGTGACCAAGAAAAGGAATGGAAGAAAATCCATACCAAGGAATACTACAAAATGTCAGAACTCCATAAATGAATTCTAAAAGGTTCCAGAGATTAGGGAAATAAAGGGAAAAGGTCATGACAAAGAACTGAGTATCAAAATGACACTGGGCTCTACAGTATCGTTGAAAGTAAGGCAATGAAATGATGCCTTCGACATTGCCAGACACCCTTATTCCCAACCTAAAATTACAGACCCAGCCAAACTATCAATCAAGTGTGATTATAGAACAAAAACATTTTCACTCATGCATGTTCTCAAAAAGTTTATCTTCCTTGCACTTTTCTCAAGAATCCGTTGTAATGGCTGGGTGCAGCAGCTCACGCCTGTAATCCTAGCACTCTGGGAGGCCGGGGCAGGTGGATTGCTGAGATCAGGAGTTCAAGATCAGTCTGAACAAGATCGAGACCCCGTCTCCCATCCCTAAAAATAGCTGGGCATGCTGGTGGTTGCCGGCAGTCCCAGCTACTCCGGAGGCTGAGACAAGAGCCCAAGAGTTTGAGGTTGCTGTGAGCTATGATGCCACTGCACTCTACTGAGGGTGACAAAGTGAGACTCGGTCTTAAGAAAAAATAAACAAAAACCAGAATCCATTGAAATGTGGAAGTAAATTTAAAAGAAAAAAGATCTGACATTCAGGGAAACAATCAACAGAACAGTTACTCTCCATGCATCTTAGAAGGGTATAGGTGAAATTTACTAAATGTAGAATACAAATGTCTCTACACAATAACTAAGAAAACGCCATGAAAGCTATGTCAACCAGTTCTATGAAAATATTTCAAACTGGCTCAATGCCTGTGGCTCAACAGGCTAAGGCACCAGCCACGTACACCTAAGCTGGCGGGTTCGAATCCAGCCCGGGCCTGCCAAACAAAAAATGGTGGCTGCAACCAAAAAAATGGCCGGGCGCTGTGGCGGGTGCCTGTAGTCCCAGCTACTTGGGAGGCAGAGGCAGGAGACTCGCTTGAGCCCAGGAATTGGAGGTTGCTGTGAGCTGTGATGCCACGGCACTCTATCCAGGGTGAGAGCTTGGGGCTCTGCCTCAAAAAAAAAAAAAAAAAAAATTTCAAACTGTATATAAAACCAGCACATTGTACCCCATGAATGCATTACATACACAACCATGATTTGGAAAAGAAAAAAAGAAAGAAAATCAACGGAACAGAGAAAAACAAAGGAAATCTTCAGGGTAAAATCATGAAAGGAATTCCGAGATGCCAACTGAGCATCAGCCCCTAAGAGCAACCCGTCTACAGTGGAACAAAATGCAAAGGCTCCCAAAAGGAAGTTTTGAAAAAAATAAATAAAAACACATATGAGGGATTATCTGATATGTTTAGAGTATCAAAAGCAGACTTACAACTCTGTCACAAAGTTTGGTGATAAAATTAGAAACAGGAATAGAGAAAACAAAGCAGGCAAATAGGAAAATTTTGATTAATTCCAGGAAATATATAATACGAAGTAATAGAAGATATAAGATTTGAATATAAATACAGTCATAATATAATATCTAGATTGATAAAACCAAATTTATGTTATGTCAATACTAAGAAATAGGGAAGAAACTATAAGAGCTAAAGCTTCATCTTCCACAAAAGGAAAATCAACCAATAACTGTCAAGTCGGGGGGCGGGGGTCAAGCTGTAAAAGCAAGCCATTTAGCAATAAGAAGGCTATTGGCTGGAATAGCCATGAGCTGGGGTTCTCAAACGCCAGAAACTCTAACGGAGGAGAGGGCAAGAAGCTATTGTTCTTCATTGCCACACTACATAGCTCATTGCATGTTTTTAAACTATTTACATCCACTACTTTGCTAACTTCAGAAACTGAATTTACAAAGAAAAAGTCTCTACTAAGATCACAGGATGCTCCAAACGTTAATTCTGTAGGATGCTAACATTCAATAGTCTTCATTTTTTTTACTGGTAAAAGGGATTGCACATATATATATTCATATAAGAATGCCTTTTGGACAGCAATTGGTCAATACATAGAAAAAAGTTTTCAAACCCAGTGACATACTTCTGGGCTTCCATTCTTATAACTGTAAGCAATGCACAAACATATGTTTCCATTACTATCAGTAAAAATGAAAAACTAGAAAATGTACATTTCAAATAAGGGAAACAATTGCATGTTTTTAAATAATTTGGTATTATACAAACAAGAAGAATAGATATGATGGTCAGGTGTGGTGGCTCACGCCTGCAATCCCAGCACTTACGAGGGTAAGGCAGAAGAATCACTGGAGGCCAGGAGTTGAAGACTAGCCTGGGCAACACAGAGAGACTTTCTCTCTACAAAAAATAATAATAATAATAAAGAAAGAAATCAGCCACATATAGTGGAAAGCATGTATAGTCCTGGAAGTATACTTAGGAGGTTGGGGGTGGGAGGATCACGGAGCCCAGGGGTTTGCGGTTGCAATGAGCTATAATCATGCCATTGCACGCCAGCCTAGGGAAACAGTGAGACTCTATCTTTAAAAAAAAACACAAAAGCAAATATTATAAAGACTACTGAACTTGGGAAAGATTTACAATGCAAATATAACTAAAAAAGAAAACAAAATTCCAAGTACGCTACGTTAAAAGCCAAGTGTACATGAGGACTGACAGCAAGGGAACATGGGGGCAAAGCAGTTACATTAGGTGACAGGAATAATGCAGGAATGACTTTTAAAATTTTTTTAAATAAAAAAGACAAGGTATTTTTAAATAAACTATGAATATCAGCAAATGAACGCTGCTAATTAGCTCTACATGATGATGAAGAAAGTGCTCAAGATGAGAACTAATCCTTTGGATTTCTTTAATCATACAGTTGAGATTTAGTTTCTTAAGAAAGACATTGAAATTTCTTTATATTGGTTGTACTAAAGCATTCACTAGCACAAAAGCTATTCAAAAGAGTCACATATTTGAATAATTGAGCTTATGCCAATTGTTCAAAGCGTCTGACAGTTTCATAATACATCAATGTGTTTACTCAAGCATGAAAAGCTCACTTTGTTTTCCAGGAAAGACATAATAGCAAAAGTACAAAACCTATCACCATTTCCATACATTCAGGGCACATTCTGGAACAATACAGGGAATCAAGTCAATAAAGTACATTCTATTAGATCTACAGTGAATAAGTGAGCCTTATGCATGTGGATAGCCTAAAAAAAACCCCACATCAAATAAAATTCCTAACATCAAGAAAATTGAGGTTTGATTCTGCATGTTAAAATCATCCAACTAGAACCAGTCACAAATACTACTTTATTCAACTTGGGAACCACATACCAGACAGAGGTAAAAACAACCCTATCTGACATGATCCCAAAATGAAACCAGCAATTCCTCAATCCTTCCCTCATTGTCCTGATGTGTTCTTAACACGGTGTCCAAATGCTTTAAATTAACTACTTTCTTATAAGATCAATGCAAAGCCACAGAAATGATATTAAATTCTCAAATTTTCAACTTCCTCAGATAGTCTGGGAAAAGAACTCAATAAGCTATAAACCTTTCTGCCTTGCTTTTGAGATCAGCCAGAGCACAGGAAGAACAATTCTTGTAGCTATCTTGGCAGGGCGCCTTAGGGCCGAGCAATCATGTGACAGAACACACAGACACCATTCAAAACCCCACCATGTTTGATTATAGCTCACTGATCCACTTAGAGCACATTCTGTACAATTATATGCGAAGAAACCCAAATTGCCTTGGGTTGTTATGCCTCACCAGCCATCTTATAGCCACCATTGCTTTTAGCAGCTACAGTCTTTAATTTGGTTAAAAATGTTGCTTTTTTCCCATTTTCCATTTCAAAAAAGATTCTTTTTCCTTCTTTTTTCATAGAATGTTAGTACCCCCTTTTGCTTTTTAGAAAGGGGGTACTAACATTAGGACAGAGGAAATCTCAGTCCTAAAACAGCTATGTCTAAGGATCAGCCAATTGTCTGTCATTTGCCCAAATTTATCCATCATGTATAGAAAACATAAACCATTGTTACAGATTCACATGAGAAACAGTACCATAAAAATGGTTATGAATTCCTGAAAAAAGTGTGACTCTTCACAAAGATGACATCAAATTTACTCATAGATTTCTCCTCTCGACACTCTAACCTGTCACCTAAATCTTAGCCCTTTCCATCCTACCTAACTCTAATCACATCCTTATTCCTGTCCTCGAGAACTCAGACTGCGTTTCTGGTCAATCACCTTGTGAACCAATCATTCTAATCGCCAGGTAAGATTAATACATCATTTGTACATCATTAATATTTAATATATTTAGTATACATCATTTGTTCCTTTTTGTAAGACTGAACAAAAAATGACTGTGACTTTATTATCCACACTTGATCTTACCCAAAAGGCCGAGAAGCGATGACTTTATTATCCAGAAAAGCAATGACATAGAAATTAGAGAAGGGAGAAAAGTGAGGATTATAACTAAAAACAACAACAATACCAGTAGTGGCATTAATAATATTCAGTAAGCAGTTACTAACCTTTACTGAGGGAATCTCTATGCTTGGCAGTGAGCGAAGGACACTGCACAGATTACATTCATTCATCAGTTAAAACTGCTACAATACCTACACCAGTGAACTGTTGCTGCATAACAAACCATTCCAAATTTAGTGGTCAAAACATTTTTAAGTTGCTCCCATTTATGTGAGTCAGCTAGGCAATTCCTCAACTGCTCTCACACAGATTCACTCATGCATCTACATTCAACTAGGCTTACAGAGGTGTCCAAACTTCTTTTCTTTTCTGCCACACACTGGAAGAATAGGAGTTGTCTTGGGCCACACATTAAATTCACAAACACTAGTGAAAACTGATGAGAAAAAAAAAGGGCCATGCATGCTTTTCACGATATCAGACATCACAGATAAGCATAACACAGATCTCAGATAATCTGCTTGAGGCCCCTGGACCACAGGTCGGACACCCTTGGCTATAGTATCAGAAGAGCTGGAGGATCCACACTAGCTCACTCTCCTGTCTAGCACTTACTACCAGCTGTCAGCTGGAAACCCTGTTCTCCACAAGGCCCCTGATTCTCTTCCCTTAAACTAGAGTGATTTCTTTACATGAAACTCTCAGGGCAGCATTCAAGAAGGGCAAAAAAGCCTCATGTCTGTAAACCAAGAACTTTAGGAGCCCAAAAGGATCTCTTGATGCTGACAGTTCGAGACCAGCCAGGGCAACATAGCAAGACCCCATCTCCACAAAAAATTTTAAAATTATAGCCAGACATGGTGGCTCATACCTGTAATCCTAACACTCTAGGAGACCAAAGCAGGAAGATCTCTTGAGCTCAGGATATCTCCTGAGCAAGAGCAAGACCTATCGAAAAAATGTAAAAAATTACCCAGATGTTGTAGCAGGCTGCCTATAGTTCCAACTATCTGGGAGGCTGAGGCAGGACGATCACTTGGGTCCAAGAGTTTGGGGTTGCAGTGAGCTATGATGCCACACTACTCTAGCCTGGGCAACACAGTGAAACTGTCTCAAAAAAAAATTATTTTAATTAGCCAGGCATGGTGGCACATGCCTATAGTCTCTGAGGAAGAAGGATCTCTCGAGCCCAGGAATACGAGATGAGGTTGCAGTAACTATGATGATGTCTTTATCATTACTAGACTTTAACTTGGGCAACAGAGATGCTATTTTAAAAAAAAAAAAAAAAAAACCGGCTGTCTTCCTTTCTTTCTTTGGGATGCTACACCCTCTCACTTCTTTACTCTCTCCCCCCAACACTACCCCTCTCTCACTCCATGGTCTCTACTCTCTTCTCTCCCCACTCCATGGTCTCTACTCTCTTCTCTCCCTCTTTCTTATCTCTTCCCCTAATTTTCTTCCCTCTAATAAATCCTAATCTGGGCCTAGAGATGCTGGGCCATTCTCTCTTTTTCTCTCTTCTCCCCATCTCCTCCTCTCTCACTCCCTATTTTCTCTTTCTGCTCTTCTCTCTTTCTCATTTCTTCTCCCTACTCTCTTCCTTCTGTCTAATATAAAATAAACTTACACATTTATGTCCTGAGAACACACACACACACACACACACACACACAAGACACAAAGACTGTTGGGGCCTAGGTAGGTCTTGAAATGTGCATATCCTTTCTGCTGCATTTTATTGGTCAAAAAAAAAAAAATGTCACAAAGGCAGCCCACATCTGGGGAGTAGAAAAATTGCCTTCATCATATAGATGGAAAGAATGGCATAAATCACATTAAAAAGCAAAAAGAACAAATTACCAGACTTCAAATTATACTACAAGGCAATAATAACCAAAACAGTATGGCATTGGTACAAAAATAGAGACATAGACCACTAGAACAGAACAGAGAACCTAGATATAAAAACAGCTATCTACAACCAAATGATCTTCAACAAAGCAGACAACATCCCCTAGAGAAAAGAAACCCTCTTAAACAAATAGTGCTGGGAAAATCAGATTGCCATACACAGAGGAATAAAGCAAGATCCCTATCTCTCATCATTTACAAAAACTCAAGATGGATAAAAGACTTAAATGTAAGGCATGAAACCATAAAAATTCTAGAAGAAAATGTAAGAAAATACTTCTAGACATTGGCCTAGGCAAAGAATTTATGAGTAAGACCCCAAGGTTATTACAGCAACAACAAAAATAATTGGGACTTAATTAAAAACTTCTGCATAGCAAAGAAAATAACAGAGCAAACAACTTAAAAAATGGGAAAAAATATTTGTAAACTATACATCTGACAAAAGGCTAATATTCCAAATGTACGAAGAATGCCAATCAGCAGGATAAGAACAATCCCATTAAAAAGTGGACAAAAGACATGAACAAAAGTTTTTCAAAAGATACACAAAAGGCCAACTAATACATGAAAAAATGTTCAACATCACTAATCATCAGGGAAATGCAAATTACAACCACAGTGAGATATCACCTTACCCCTGTAAAAATGGCTATTTTAAAAATGTTAAAAAACAATAGATGCATGGATACAGAGAAAAGGAATGTTTATACATTTTTAGTGGGAATGCAAATTAGTGCAACCCCTATGGAAAACAGTCCACAGATTTCTCAAAGAAAAAAAAATACATTCTCCATTCAACCCAGCAGTCTTACTACTGGGTATCTATCCAAAGGAAAATAAGTCATTTAATCAAAAAAGTACTCAAATGTTTATTGCAGCACAATTCACAATCGCCAAAATGAAGAATCAACCCAAGCACCCATCAACTCATGGGTGTATCAACAAAATGTGGTGTGTGTATCCGCCATGGAATACTAACCAGCCATAAAAATAAATAATTAATGTCTTTTGCAGCAATTTAGATGGAACTGGAGACCATTGTCCTAAGTGATATAAGTCAAGCATGTAAAAACACTACATGTACTCCCTAAAAATTTGGAACTAACTGATGGGTACACATGGGCACAAAGAGAAGTAAAGTCACTGGAAATCACCATGAGGGGAGGGAAGGGGGGAAGGAGGAGAAGGGTAAAACCCACCTAAGGAATGAAGTCAACACCATTCAGGGGATGGGCACACGAATAGCCCTGACTTAAGCATTATAAAAGCTATCCCAAAACAAAAACATCTGTTCTCCTTTAATACCTGAATTTTTTTTAAAGTCACACGGGATGGGAAACAATGGTAGAGTTAAATTGTCTGTCACAAAATGAGGCAGGAACCACCTCAAATTCGCCATAGAATAACACATAAAAACTGGGCAGATTATGTACAAAATTCTGACTGATCACAGAGTCACTACTTTTCTAAAGGAAATTAAAAGGGAAAATAATATACTGAATATATCTAAGCTTTTTTATAT
The DNA here is from genome assembly GCA_963574655.1 of Perodicticus potto. Lineage (NCBI taxonomy): Eukaryota > Metazoa > Chordata > Mammalia > Primates > Lorisidae > Perodicticus > Perodicticus potto. The sequence continues at coordinate 11,348 of CAUYRH010064485.1, forward strand.
ATGAAGTACAGAAAAAAGCCCAAGAAATATTCACCAAATAGGAAAAGAATACATTTGGTTAAAGCACAGAATTCAAATAGTCATATCTCATACCCAGAATTTGAATTTGAAAGTGTTAACAAACACTCAAAAATAAGAATGATTAGCTAAATAAGTGTTAATTAGATGCTTTTTTCCCCTAGAGTGCTTTGGTAAAGAGGTGTGGAATAGAAATGCCTATAGATTAATCACTTCTCTTCTCTTATCCTCTGTTTTCTTGTGTAAAAAATAAGCATTAGATGATCAAAGGGCTTTTTTTTCGTTCTAAAAATTCAGGAATGCATTTCAAAATACCTTCAAGATGGAAGAGAAAGAGAAATCCTATTAGCACACAATATAATATTAACCATGAAGTTAAAATGCATTACATTAATGCATTAATTACATATAAGTACATCAGTGGTTGCCTAGGAAATGGGAAATGACTGCTAATGAATATGGGGTTTCTTTTTGGGGGGTGATGAAAATGTTCTAAAATTCATAATGGTGATGGATACACAACTGTGCCTATATTTAAAACTACTGAATGATGTGCTTTAAATGGGCCAACTATGTCGTATGTGAGTTACATCTCAAAAAAGATGTCAAAAGAATGCATGGAATGAAGAAGAAACCCACTAGTCACAAAAGACTAAGCTGAGAATACACAGATACGTTCATTCAACTGAATCCCTATAATCAGGTGAAGTAAAGCTTTTAGTGTCCAATTAACAGATAAGAAAACTGAAGTCCAGCAACGTTTAGCGGCTTCCCTGGCACTGCATACCAGTTAATAACGTTTTTTAAGAAAAATTCCAAAATAGGCAGGGAGCAGTGGCTCATGCCTGTAATCCTAGCAGTCTGGGAGGCCAAGGCAGGTGGATTGCTTGAGCTCAGAAGTTCAAGACCACCCTGAGCAAGAAGGAGACCCTATCTCTACTAAAAATAGAGAAACTAGCCAGGCGTTGTGGCAGGCGCCTGTAGTCCCAGCTACTTGGGAGGCTGAGGCAAGAGGATCACTTGAGCCCAGGAGTCTAAGGTTGCTGTGAGCTATGATGTTAGAGCACTATAGCCTGGGGCAACAGAGTGAGACTGTCTCAAAAAAAAAAGGAAGAAAGAAAAGGAAGAAAACAGAAAGGAAGAAAAATTCTAAAATAGAACCATTTTGGAAGAGCACAGAGTACAAATCCTCAGGTAACTATATGGCAAACAAAAAACATTTGTGAAATTATATTCTAATTAGCTGAGTAAAACGAAGTCATGGGTGTGGGAGAGCTTAAGCTAAGAAAGGAGTGACTACTAAAATGATGCCAAACACTTGTATTCCAGCTTGTTGGTGAGCTGTGAAGGAAAGAAAAGAGCAAGCTAAGGAAACCTGCATGTGTGAGCACATAGGTGGGGCTGCTGCCAAGCCAATCCAGGCTGGGAGAGTAGACAGCAAGAAATCTAGACAGATAGGAAAATGAATCCATTTCTAGAGGATCATGGGCACTGAGACGTGACGAACATCCAGATAAAGCCCTGGGCGAGGGAAGGCTGAAGAGACAAGGAAAGCAAAGACAGAATCTGATACAAGTACAGCAAAGGAAATACAAAACTCAAGGCTCTGCTAGGACCAGTGCGCGGAAGCAAAGGGGGAGGTGTTACTAAGCAACAGGATAGTGAAACTCGGGAAAAAGATGACACTGTATTCAACTTGGAATCAAACTTTGTTGATAAGTCTGAACAATTTTTCAGAGAATGGAATTCTAAAGAGGATCACAAATAATTAGGAATCTGAAATATTGGTTCCACAACATAGGAAGCTTATATCCACAAACTACTGGGTCAGGTAATAGACAATAAATACGAAATGAGGTAAGGGATTTAATCTCCCAGTAAAACTAACCATTTTCTCTATTATCTGAGAGAGGGAGAAGTATTTTCCCTTGCTTGGAAGACAAATAAATGAAACAGATCATAGGAGAAAAAGCTTTTCCTGCTGTAAAATATAATTTTAGTAAGTTCATGTTCCAGAGTTCTTTCCTCATGTGGCCCTAAAAAGCCACAGGTAAGCCAAATTTCAGAGAAGCAAATTAGTTCCCGCTGAGTGTTAGCATGTGTGAACTTGAGCATTTATAATAAAGATGCTTACCTTTACCTTGCTTCAAATATTCCTTTTTCTAATTTTTCTGTATTCTGGCCTCCACTCATAATTTTACCCTCTTATTTATTGGTATATTTTAACATTTTCAAGGTGCTTTTGCACCTTATCAGCCTTGTCACCATTAATGATCCTTATCGAAGATGTAAATGCCAAGGTTGTACTCTCCTCCAAGGAATTAATATAGTTTCAGAGTGAATCACATTGAAAAATTAAGAAAACAGGGAATTTTTCATTTACTATGCTATAATCAGAAGAGTAAATAAGGCCAGTAGCGGCATCAGCAATCATCTGAAAAGATGTTTATTAAAAGCAAAATAGATGAGGAAGGCACCCTTCTAGTGGGAGCGTGAATGAAGGGATGACTTGGGAGGACCAGGCTGAAGGCACAGACCGAGAAATGTCAAGATGTGGACGGAGAAGAGTTGGCACAGCACCAAGAAAGATCAACTCCAATGAGCAAGAAAAGGTATCAAACGGCAACACTAACAATAAGGCAAAGATTAAACACAGAGCGGTAAATCCAGGCAATGAACTATTATGTAGCCTTTAAAGATCATGTTTCTGAAGAACATGGGATACGCACATATGTTCTAAGACTAAGGGAGTACAGTATAATACCTATTTTGTTAAAAAAAAGTAATGAAATTTTATGAGAAAAACCTGCTTTAAAAAGGTAAATCCACTGAGAAAAAATAACTTATACCAAATGATTAAAGATTACTTGGCTTTTGGTATTAACGTTTTATGCCATAGAAAACCAAAGATTCTATTTATCTGTAGAAAGTGTTGCTTTTCCTTGACATTTTCACTTGCTGTAGTATCAAGCAAAACTTTAAAAAAATGGAAGTATTAACAGTTTATATATAAGAAAAAAGTTCTTCTAACAAGAAGTCAAACAGAGGGCGGTGCCTATGGCTCAAAGGAGTGGGACGCTGGCCCCATATGCCAGAGGTGGTGGATTCGAACACAGCCCCAGCCAAAAACTGCAAAAAAAAAAAGAAGTAGTAGTCAAACAGATATTCAACAAAGCTAACTAAAAGTGGTCTTATACTTTGACACAGAATTTTCAATAAAGTTGAATTTTTTACACATTATACTCAGGAAAACATCACATAACTCAGATGGAATAATATTTTGTTCACTAGGCATTATATCATGGACTCAATACAATGTATTCAAGCTAAAAGCAGCAACAAGCACTACAGGTGTAATGTGCCTGTTACCTACAGGGTTTGAAAGTGGAGGAGATAGTGTTCCTTATTCCTAGGGGACACCTAGGAGATGACATGGGACAGCTGGACCACAATAAAAATACAAGGTAGAAAGTGAAAATCATAATGAGGCACAAACTACCAGAAAAATAAATGTTTCTTGTTCTTATCAACTGTATCTGTTCTGCTTAGTTGGGTGGGGGGCGGGCAGGGGGAGGAGTCAATTGGGTTGTTTTTTTATATAGGCAGTCACACCACACCAGTAAGATCAAACATTCCCATGAGGCATCAAATAAGAATGATGATTCAGAGAAACTGCTTTAGGAAGATTCTTGCTGAATATTCTCAGTAGGTACATTAACATGTGGATCAGCACTTTGCGTGTATTCTAAAGAGATAGGCTTAGCAAAGAAAAAACTTGCATGAGCAACAGTGATGAATCCTTAACTTGGATGAATGAAATACCTCAGGACCACCTACTAGTTAGTGTTTTTCATCACCTGAAGTAATAAACGGGCACCTCCCCCAGCCAGGGTTTTGATCTTTTTGGATAGCAAACAAAAAATGAAGGACCTGAGTCACTGACCCTGTACCTAAGAAATTAATCTGAGTTAGATTACAATCACTCAGAATGGCCCGTAATCTTCTAAAGCAACATTTAATGACAATTTTAGTGCATACAAACAATAAGGAAAGGAGAAAGAAAAGGACTTTGTCTCTTAGTCTCAATAACGCTGAAGACTAAACTGTTTTAAACCATTATCAAGAGATCTTGACGGGTGGGGGAGGGACCTGACTAACCAGTTAAATGCAACATATTGCAGCCAAGAATTTATCTCCTAAACTGCAAACGGACTAAGCCTTAAAATGGTAGCCATGATGTTGCTAAATTTGTTTTGGGAAGTTTGTTTCAAAGAATTGTCAAAGTACTTTTCCAAAAAAAAAAAAAAGGAAAGGTACTATAGAGCAACAGAATATAGCAAACGCTTAAGGAACAAACAATCCTAGCATCAGAAGCAAGCATATTTAAATCCTAGAAGATTTTAAACAACTTAAATATGCAACTTGGTTTCTGCATGTATTAAGAAGTCATGTGAACTGGATTAATTGTGTAATGCTGTTTGTTCGGATTTTTTGGCCCTAACCAGATTTCAGGTGTTTAGAAATAAAATGATCTAATTATAATCACTGTAGAATTTAACAATGGAGAAGGGTTTAACTTGCCTCAAAACATTTTCTAACATATTCTAAATACATATAAGCTACAACATAATAGGCTCGGCACCCATGGCTCAACGGGCTAAGGCGCCAGCCATGTACACCTGAGCTGGCAGGTTCGGATCCAGCCCCCGGGCCCACCAAACAACAATGACGGCTGCAACCAAAAAATGGCCGGGCGTTGTGGCGGGTGCCTGTAGTCCCAGCTTCTTGGGAGGCGGAGGCAGGAGACTCGCTTGAGCCCAGGAATTGGGGATTGCTGTGAGCTGGGATGCCACGGCATTCTATCCAGGGTGACAGCTTGAGGCTCTGTCTCAAAAAAAAAAAAAAAAAAGCTACAACATAATATATTGTGGCATTTTTATAATCATAATTAAAGATTAAAATTATGTAATCTTAGTATAAGAGTTTTTCTCCACCAAGTCTTGCAGTCTAAAGTGTTCATAGCTCCAGGAAGAAAGGGCCTTATACCTGCAAAATAAATCCTCTCCTGTATTTATATTTCTCACACATACTAAATTCACAGTTTCCTACTGGTTGACCAAAACAGTTAAGTGAAAAAGCAAGATGGAAAAAACTGAGAGTATATTCCCTAGCAACTCACAAATAGTCATGCAAAAACAAAACAGATCTCATGCTGATCCCGACATTTTAGTTCCACAAACAGAACTAAATATTCAATTCTAATATTAATATTGCAGAAGCACAAATACAAGTCTAACAGCAAACTTTTCCAATTGTCCTACTACTAAGGAACAAGAGAAACCATTAGTATCCATCACATTCTTCTCAACTCCCATGTTCTGCAGTTAAATCTGATTAAATGCTGAAGTCCGTCAAGTCTGCTTTTTTTGTGACCAGAAAAGGCAAAGCTCTCCCAGAGCCACTTGAGTTAAAGCTGCTCTTTTTGACATTCTTTAAATTCTATTTTTCCTGCTTACCAGCAACACAAATAAATGGTGAAATTAACATTTCTACTGTTCTTTAATATAAGAATGTGCAAAAAAGCTGGGTGGTGGCCTACAAGGAACACAATGAGGCCACCTCTCTACTACAGCATCTGAGGACACGGTTCTTTCACTGTAACTGAGCTCTTTAAATACATTCTGGCAGCACGCTTCTATGTGCCAATCAGCTGTCTCCTCGATGTAAATACTATATAGTAAGTACCTTCTTCAGCACACAACCTCAGGAGTTTTCAGCCAGAAATCTCTTTGTGATATGCAAACAAAAAGAATATTCAAGAGAAAGGGAATGTAGGAATTCTATAGGATACTCCCAAGCATAATCCCAGCATTTCTTCACCTCCTGGACATCTAAGAAACAAGCAACAGCTCCCAGGTATCCAGACAAAACAGCGCAGTTTGTTCTCTGTAAATTCCCGAGGCAATTTCCCTTGGGTAGTTCACTGGTTCCTAGCCTCTCTGCTACCACCTCCCCAGCCTCCTACTCCTAGCCCAGAGTCCAGCTTTTTACCCAGATGTGTATAATAAAAGGAAATGAGATGACCACTCCCTGGCTCACTGTATCTTATCCTCAGTGCCAACTGACCCTGTCCTGGTACCAATGCCTCCTTTTCTCTCTGGAAAGCACTTTCCACAGCCTGGTATTCCAAGATGACGATTCATTAAAGACTTCTTTTACGAAAGAACATCTCATATGCATGGGGTAAAGCAATCTGAAAAGCTTTATTACTAAACAGACTTTGAAAGTCTGCTTTTAAAAACTTTACCATACTAGTTTTTACAAAAGCAGCTCTAAAAAAAATGAGAAATGCCTCTAAATGTGCCAGACACTAGGCCAGGGGCTCCACCATACATAATCTTATTTAATCCTAAAAACAACTCTAAGCCAGGCAGTTACTTTGATTTCAGAGATGATGAAATTGAAGCACAGAAAGGTTGCACGCCTGAATCCAGATTACATCCCTGCGTCAGTGAAAGGATTCCGATTGCTGTTCAAAGCCCCAGCCTGACTGCCATAAACTGGAGGGCAGAGAAGACACACTGTGGAGTCCAAAATCTATATCCCAGTTCCCCAATTTACTGGAGACCTGTGCGACCTCATACAAATTATTTAACCTCTCTATGCTTCAGTTTCTTCATCTGGTAAAAATAAAAAGGGGGGGATATTAACTGCTCCCATCCCTCAGAGAATTGCAGAGCAGGTGTCCAGAACAATGTGTTGCATATGAGAAACATTTAGTAAATGTTAGCTCTAATCATTGCTATTATACTACCACATACCACACCCTCCTATAAATCCAAGTTGCTAAAACTTTTCAGGTGTAAGAAACTTAGATCCAATTATAGCATCTTGCTGCGCTTTCAGTATACTTGTAGGATGGAGCTAAGTGCTAAACAAGAATTATGCTAACACAGTTGCAGACTTCTTTCATTTTCAAAAGCAGAAAAGGATCACAAACAAAAAGACATGATACACGAAAAGCAACAGGCTTCTGGCACCAAATGCTTAAAGAGTCTCAAAACTAGTTAGCAAGTCCAATAACCCAATGTACCACGTAGCTTGAGAACTACTATCCAAACATAGCAAGTAAATTCTGAAAAAGTTTTTCACACCAATCAAATCATTACAGACAAAATAAACCCAAAAGTGAACTAAAACCTATGTGAAAGGCATGGAAAGATTTCAGGGAAGCTCAGTAACTTACAGAGCAAGGTCTGTCAAGACTGAAGAAGGAAGGGTGGGCCTGAACCAAGCCCAAGAAGAACGCAGGGCAGGTGGGGAGGCCTGCAGCCCACCCAGGAGACACTGTCGTGTGCATTAGAAGACAGGGACAACCCTGGCCAGGCTCAGCCCTAGTCCTGGCCCTGCCAATCACCAGCACCAAAGCCCCTCAGCTGGACCTCTAGGCTCCCTTCCAGTGCCAACAGCCTGAGATCCTAACTACAAAAAGGAAGCAAAGCAGATAAGACGACCTAACCCAGGTTTCTTTTTCTTGGCCTTTGAACTGAGAGCCTCCAACTCTCCAATGGGTTCTGTTTCAAACATTCATTTGTAGGTCAGAAATGCAAACTCAGAACGCATGTCCTTATGCATAGGGACATTACATACAGTGATTAAGTCTTCAAGTAAGCCTACTTGAAAGTCTACTCAACTCCTAAAGCAGTGTAAACACATCTCAAGCTTTCCAATGGCTATCCACTAGTTAAGTACAAACACCTCAGCTTTGCATGCAGGGCCCTCCTAACTTGGCACTCTCTAAAAACATCGTCAACATTTTTGTGGGTTGTGAGAGTATATGAAGTGTTTGCTCCTATCTCATGCCACTAACACAAATGCACAGTGACTAATCAGCTATTACAAATTGAACTTCAGAAAAGACAACATGGCATGTGAAGCATCAGAGCCACACCTTCAGCCAGCCTCAAGTCCAATATGTCCTTCCTAACTTTTGACCTACAGGTACCCAGGGCCTTCCTGACTCCAGCAGTCCACACCCACAGGCCTGCGCGCCCACGCTCTGGCCCCAGTGAATCATCTGCTATTCCCAACAACCTTTCTCCAGCTACCACCATCTAATCATCCTCAAATGTCACAACCTCTCTGAAGCTTTTACCAAATTATCTGGGTAAAATTAAAGCTGCTTCTTCAGAGCATGTCTCTGCTCTTTCGCGAGATTAAGAAATCTCCCATGAGAATAAACCATAGTAAACACATAAACACATCCCTCAGAACACCCACCACAGTCCTGCTATCAATCCAGTATCAATCCATACTGGATGCTTATTTGTCCAGCAAAGTAGCATGACATGATTTTGACTCCTTTTTATTAAAATGCTTATTTGAAAATGCATTCTGAGTTTCAACTCAGGATATTTGGAGCACATCTGTGCTTTGTAAGCAATCCCACCCCCACCCTCAACATCTCCCAGTCTGGAAAATGGGGAGGAGCAGCTTTTGTGTCAGAAGGAGAGAACCAAATCCATCAGACTTTAAGAATTCCTGAGGCAGCTGTTAAGCATGTGAATTCCTAGGCCCACTTGTTACTGCATAATCTCCAGCTGCAAGGGTTTGGGAACCTTGATCGCTTAACAATTGCTCCCAGTTAATTCAAAAGATCAAGCGAGTTTTGAAAATGCTGGGTTAGATCACTGGGTCCCAATCCTGCCTGCATATTAGAATCATACCTTATGCAAGATGGGGCAAGGGTTGGGCAGGTGGGTGAAAGCATACATTTATAGTACAAAGTAAGGTGAAAACAGTCCCCAAAGAAGAGAAAACTGATGGGGGGAGAGGAGGAGGAAGGTTGTTAAAAGAAAAAAATCTTAGTTACTACAATGGTTTGCAGTTGTCTAAAGGGCCACAGTCTGTATGCTGACATATGATACATCTGCATATTCCACCATGATGGAAAGAGAGATTATGAAAAATATGTCTCAAGAGATTGTGGGAGGGGTCAAATGAAAGTTTGAGGAACCCTGGGTCAAGGTGATGAACAAAGTCAATCACTCTTGCATAAGAGTTCCCTCTCATCCCATACACTTGCCCTACAGTTGTTCTGAATTGAGTCAAGATTTGCAAAGTGGGGAGTAGATCAAAGATGATACAAACTTGAAAGTTGGAGCCGAAACACACATGAACATCTTCAGAACGGGGCACCTTATCAAAAAAGCTTTTCATATGTCATGTGTAGCAACTGCTGGGGACTCTCTATTCTCCTTTTGAGGTCTCAGAGCCAGGAGGTGGTTCAACATCCATTCTTATTTCAAGATAGCTTCAAAGGACTGGGGAGGTTCCTCTATCCTAAACAAAAAAAACAAAAAAAAAAAAAAAAGAAAGAAAGAAAGAAAATGAGGCTCTAGGCTAGAGGAAGGCATAGCCTCTTAGGGTTAAGATTAGAAATTATAATTAAAAATCCAGACCTTTCCAAAGTCTCAGGGCCTGGCCAGCTGTGATGATCAGGATTCCAAAAGAAAAATGGGGTGTAACCTGGAAGAGCTGTAAGGATGTTGCCTGAGCTAACATTTAGGCAGAGTGTCTGCAGGACAGGGTGGTAGCCACAGTGAAAAGATGCCCTGATCTAGTGTATTCCTTTGAGAGAACGGCCATCACAGGCCAGCAAGGGCAGGAATGGAAACTGTGATTATGCCATTCCTTTGCTTGAAAATCTTTTCAGGACACTTAGCCAATAAGCTACTCAAAAGGGTAAAAGAAGCCAAGAATAACCAGAGAAGGAAAGTGAAAGAACACAGCAACAGAAGAGGAAGGCAACAAAATTTTACACACCATAAAAAGCAGAAAGTAGAATCAAAAGGATATAAAAATCATAATTTCAGAATGAGACTGTAGTTTAAAGATTATCTAGCCTGTGGCTCTAAGAGCTGGACAATCCCCGGTGCCCCACCCACCTCCTATAAACCAGTTCTTAACCCACTGATTACCATCAGACTCCTGGGCCTCACACTGGGACAGCTTATTCAGTAGGCTCAGGTGACTGTGAGTGGTCAAGTCTGGGAGACACAGGGCAGGGGCTGGTCTTATAGATATGGAAACCAGTTGGCTAGAGAATAGCTCTGAAACCAGAACCCAGTTCCCTTCCTCCCTATGTGATGGTGAAGATCTTCCAGCACCTCAGTGACTGCTCCTTCTTTTCTGAATGCCAACAGTACAATTCTAGTTGTATTTGCAAAACTACCCTTCTCTGAAGTCATTGTCAACTTTGAAGAGTGCCCCCTTCCCTGTTTCTACAGTTCCAGGAACAGAAAGCATACCTATTAATGTTTATAAGACTCCCTATTTTCCACCAGTGACTTCTCTGCCAATTCCTAGTGCTAATTTTCAAAGCAGTGGCAGTAGAGAGAGTTCACTGAACAGGAGAGGGGGAGGCTGACGTGGCTCCTGGGCTCCCCAGCTTCAGAGGACTGACTGGCTGCCCACACAGCAGGCTGCTATACAACTCCATCTTTAAGGCAAGGTAGCCGAATTTTAGAAATTGGTAACTTTTCAAAAATTTCTTCCTCTAGAGACCCACAACACTTCCCCATCCAAAATCCATTCCTCAACCATTATATAGTCAAGATTTAGAGCCTACTGCCATTATGAAATGTGCACCACATAAAGCAAATTTCAAAGGAAAATTCAGTGCCATTTCCCCATACATGGTTTATAGGCAACAGTAAGTACACCGGTCACTGGAATACACTCAATACACAGTAGAACAATAAGGCTAGCGATAAGATTTGTAAGAGAAGATTGCAGGGAACATCAAATAGCCTATGAATAGTTACAGCCTGTCGCAAGGTGAAAGAATTAGACGTGCTTGGTATGGCCCAACAGCAGGAAACTAAATGAAGAACAACATCCCCCTATATACTGAACTAAAATGTGACAGGGTCCTTTGGGAGTACAGTAAATTCTCTGTTCGAGCACAGGCCAGGTGACCACTTAGTATGGTTTCATGAAAGGGACTGAAGAACCAGAAGGATGGCTGATCTGCTAAGTGCCTTCCTGGATTCCACAAGTTCAATTTCCATGCTACATTCTCCTCCCGCTACTCAAAATTTACCAAGGCTCTTAGGTAACAGCACATGGTATGCACTCTAGTCTATAATTAACTAGCACCAATAACAGCATTTGCAAGTTACAAACAGCAAAACAATCCACAGGTTTTCTGGAGTCATAAGAGAGCATCCAAAATTGAGGTCAGGACGTGATGTCACATCCCCTGGTAAATCAGAAGAAAAATAAAGGAAGCACTAAGTCAGGTAGCAAAAAATATGGCACAATTTTTCATGAGTATTGGGAGGGAGAAGGAAAAAAAGATTTTGCAAGAAAATTAACAGTTTGGCTTTTTCACAAGAATACATGCTGCCATACATTAAGTTCTTTATAAGAGAATTTATATCCTCTCCTCTAGAGTTATGAAAAACTTTTAAATGTGTAATTTTAATTGATTTCTCTCAAAATTTTCCAAACTCACAGAAGCTCTTTTTTTTTTTTTTGCAGTTTTTGGCTGGGGCTGGGTTTGAAGCCACCACCTCCAGCATATGGGGTCAGGACCCTACTCCTTTGAGCCACAGGCACCGCCCAGAAGCTCATTTTTTAATTTAAAAAACAAGCCTCACAGATGAGAACAGTGTTCTAAGTGGAAAAACATGTCCAAGTAAAGGGTTGTGATGCTCAGACCAAGCACAGGCTAGCCACAGCTTACCCTCTGGAGTCACAGTGAGGCTCAGAGAACCAGAGAATTTAGAAAACCTCAAATGTTTAAACCTGGGAGATGTGTCCAAGCATCCAAGCTATTTTTCCTGGAAGAGCCAGAAGGATGGCATTGTATGACGTTGTTTGCTCTAACAGCCTTTGATGGACTTGGGTTCCCAAAGTCCTCACTGGGCTCAGCCTTCCTCATGCATAGGAATATACTAGCCTCTCCCAAGAATACAGATGTGGGTTAAACGTCTGCAAAAAGTCACAGAGAATAAAGAATGAAATGTTCGTACAGCCATTCTTTACCCACGTTAGGAAGGAACATATTCCACCAGGACCTAGAATGGAAAAAATGGAGTGAAGAGAGAATTACAGTCAATGGTTACAGTCAATGAGATTTCAATTCTTTGCCAGTGACAGATGAGGTGGGCATTTGTCTGGTAATCCTGAGTGAACCAACCACTTCACTGTCCACACATCTAGTCAGGCCTGGCCTACTGCCCAGCAACTAGATAAGCCCTGGAAACTTGCCCTCCCCAGCAACCTTCAGTAAGACATGCTTTCACTGCTCCAAGTCACTTACTTATGTATGAAGATCATGGAAATGCCAACAACCTTCCCGGCTCTCAAAATGCTAAAGCTACTCTCCTAGGCTACAGCCACACTGATGGAATTAACTGCACCTCATTCCTTGCTGACCTCCTCCATTCCAAGGGTGTACTTCATTAAAATGTACTTTTTCTGCCTTCATGTGGACCTTTATTTTAGACTTTCCCATCTGTTTAAACACTAAAGAGGCAAGTTTAACCATGCTTCTGGGTCTCTCTCTGGCATCTGAGGCTTTGCTATAGCTGTATCCTCCCCACCTCCTCTGCAATTTTCCTTCGATTGCGATGTTCTTCTTGTCAAGGATCTGTACCCCTGACTAGCCACCAGACACTTCAACAGTGGATGAGGTGTTCTGATAGGACCCAGAAATTATATACGGCTGAGCAAAAACAAAGAGAAACTGATCCTCAACACACAAGTGCAGTACTTTTATTTTTTTAAGTTTTATTTCAAAATCACCACCAACAAGGCCTAAACACATTTGATGGGCCCCATTCAAAAAGCAAAAGAATGCAACAATTTCACCACCCTTAGAAAAAGGAAAAGACAGAAGAAAAAAATTAAAACCTCAGCATCACCAGCATTAGAAAGCAAAGCATTAACTTCATGTTCTTTCCAAAAGTCAGTCTCACAGTGTGACATCTATAACATAGTCCAAAGCAATTACTGAAAAATTTTCCCTGAAAGACATCATTCTTAGTGCAGGAGTTCTGAGAATCCGAGGAAGGCTACCACAGAACAATAATCTGGAGAGGAAAAGAGAGATGTATTATGAACATAAAAGCAAGTGATTACTTCTCGGATAACATTCTGAAAATAAACGACGGTACAAGGTACAAAACAGAAAAGCAAGCCATCGTAAATCACACACTACCTGAAAACATGGAAGCAGTTAAAAAAATTTTTTAGAAAGATAAACAAATCACATGTATCTCAATTGACAGGTACTGCTGAGCCAGGTGACTTTATCATCAAGCATAGAGAGCACACTGCTAAGGGCCCATGATGCTTTTAGGAGCCCTCGAAAATGCTTTAATTCCTTTTAAAATCAAAACAAAAAATAAATATAATAATGAATGTATCATAATAAATCCAGCCTGGATATGAGTTTAGTGTAATCATAAAACATAATTTGTAATTTTTTTTTTTTAATGGAAGAAGGAACCCATGAAGGCAAAGTACCTACTCTAGGGCCCAGAAAAGTTCTACGTGGCTGTCCTTAGAGAAAAAGCAGAAAGGCAAGTTGCTCTGAGTCCAAGGCAAACACATAGAAACCCACAGGGCATTCAAATACTGTGCTGCATTAACAGAAATGCTTTTCTGCAGTTAAAGCTGAACAGTAAACTCTGCATATTATAATAGACATAATAAATGGAGGAAAAATTTATGCTTTCAATTGTTCAAAGAAAGCACATAGCAGGTGACAGATTCTTAAGAACTCTCTGAAATAATAACGAGTGAAGAAGCTCTGGTACCTGAAGAAAGAATAATAAGTCTTCGGGTTCTTAAGTCAACAGGTTCTTAAGATCCTTCTATGGGGCTGACACCGTGGGTGGGCTACAAAAAAGAGGTGGTGCACAGTGCCCCCACGTAAGTGCTGACATTCTAGTGTAGTGTCTTGCTCTTTTTACCTCAGTCATATTTTACTTTTAAAAAACTATTTACCAAGTTTTGATTTTTTTTGGTTTGGAATTCGTTGAGGGCACAAAGAATTAGGTTGCACTGATTGCATCTGTTAGGTAAGGTCCCTCGTATAATTGTGTCCCAGCCCCAAAAGGTGTGTCATACACTGTGACCTCCCCATCCCCCTTTCCAGCTCCCCCCTTTGGCGTCTTACTTTTTAACATAAGATTACATCACAGATAATTTCCTATGGAAGTTACTAGGCTACACGACAATCCCTCTTATGGTATCCTGAACAGAACAGAGCAAAATGGGCTAATGCATATAAATCAGAAAGTGGGGGCTCACGACCGGTTAAATAATCAAAGTCAAGTCACAGAATGCTGAACAGCAGGCTCGTGATCTGCGTGTTGGAAAGACCATGTGGTATGATGCAGGGCTTTACAATGTCCCACACTTTAACTAACGAATCCGCGTCACTGATATTGGCCACAGTGGGCCGGTCGTATGTAAAGAAAACTCCACACCACATGCTATGTACACACGGGCTCCTTTTACCTTTTTAACAAGCCTGTGAGATAAAGATTTCTCCACTTTATGCCTATGAAAGCTCAAAAAGGTACGTAATTTATAGTTAGCAAACAGCAAAAGTCTAAATTCAGTTTGCAGCTTCAACTTTCTTCTCATCTGATGACACACTGATTTCATTTTCAGGACTCTTGAAACTAGCCAGTAAGTTATATGAAAATCAGATGAAAACAGATCTCTTTAAAGTCAACTATAGTAAAGTTAATGTGCTAATCTAATGAGATTATATTTGGGCCCAAGAAATGTGAAGTCTTGCATTGAGATCCAAAACACTAAACTTTTGAACAGAATCGTGGAGACCAGGCCCAAAGGCAGCATGTATGAACATGATGGGAAGGATTCGACCGTAAGCTCAAAGTGAATCTGAGAGTTATACGCCCAAACTAGACCTGCTAACCTATAAATTCAACATGAACCCAGTGGTTTTGCTTGTGTACAGTCACACACACCACACAATCTAAGACTGCACTCCCTAAAGGATTATGCCCAAGATGAGAAACGTCATAGTTCTCTGCCCAGGCGGATAAATCCCATTTGGGTAGGACATTTTAAGAAGGATTCCAGTGAAATGCAACCCTTCTACAGAAGCATAACCCATCTAAACAAATGAACTACGAAACCTTTAACTGGAAAGTTTATATAGCAGGAAGATGGGGGGAGTTAGGCAGAGAGGGTGGTAGGACACACCCTTCAGAAAACACAGATAGAGCCTCCCCACCCCCTGTGAGGCCTCTTCCTTCCCAGTTGGCTTTGCATTTCTTTGGTCCAGAGTTGAGGTTCTTTATAGGTGCCTATTTTTGGTTGGTTTGTTTTTTTGTTTTTGTTTTGTTTTGAGATAAGGTCTTACTCTGTCCATCCTGGGCAGGGTGCTGTGGCATCATAATTCACAGTAACCTCAAACTCTTAGACTCAAGTATCCTCTGACCTCAGCCTCCTAAGTAACTGGGACTACAGGCACCAGCCGCAAGGCACAGATAATTTTTTTTTTTTCAGTAGAGACTGGCGTCTTGCTCTGCTCAGGATGGTCTCCTGAGCTCAAGCAATCCACTGTCTTACCTCCCAGAGTGCTAGGATTATAAGTGTGAGCCGCCACATCTGGCCTTTTAGAGGTGCTTGAACAAAGAACTTTCTCAATCCAAAACTAAATAATTTAGGGTTCTGCTAATAGCAATTTAGATGTTTTCCCAGGCCATACCACATGTATGTGTTCACTAAGTAAGTGTTTAGGCCAGTGGTTCTCAACCTTCCTGATGCCGTTGACCCTTTAATACAGTTCCTCATGTTGTGGTGACCCCCAACCATAAAATTATTTTCGTTGCTACTTCATAACTGTAATTTTGCTACTGTTATGAATCATAATGTAAATATCTGATATGCAGGATGTATTTTCATTGTACAAAGGGGTCACGACCCACAGGTTGAGAAGCAGTGGTTTAGGCATTTCTATGAAGAGGAGGTAGGGATACAATGTCTTCTTCAAGTGCTTTTCAAGGCCCTTTGAACGACGTCTACCTCCTCTTCCTTTCTAGTTCTACCTGCCAGCAACAGAAATCCAGGGAAAGATAACATAAATGTGATGGGTAACAAAGAACTGTGTTAAGATATCTGAACTTCATTTCTCCAAAATGCCTTTCCATTTTTAACCTTCATCATGTGTCTCTGCCACATAACTCACCTTTCTGGCAAGACACTCCAGTGATCATCTGACCTTTAACAGCCTCTCTCTTTTCCACAGCTCTTAATATTTCTGATTTTGAAACCTTAATCTGGGCTCTGATCATCACCCATGTGGGTCACTGATGCTGCCACCTCTCCAGTCTCTCAGCCTGCAGCTCAGTCAACTGCAGCACAGTTAACCTGAGTTCCCCATGGTTTTAGCTATTATGAGGGTCAGTGCTTCCCTGATAACTTTAAACCCAAGATGCTGCCACAGTATCAAAGCATTTAGCTGCTCTGCCTTGGATGACTCATGTCCCAAATGATAAAAGTACCTGTATTTATGAAATAAAGGAGATTAAGTACCCACTACTCCTAGGAGTGAAAGGAAGTAGATTTGGCAAGCCACTTCAATGACCTTGATGCCTATTCTGGGAAAGACTGAAGAGCACATTTTTAAAAAAAATTTAGAAAGCATTTTTCACTTAAGTCCTGCCTCCACCATCTTTCTCCATGCTTATAATAGCATACATTAACACACACACAGGGTTTTGTAAAAATGGAACAGCATACAATCTTATCTGCATCTTTCTTTTCTTAAATAAAAATATATCAAGGAAGTTCCTCTATGACAATAAACTCTACCTCATCTTTACAAGGACTGCACCATAGCTGTGGTATGTATGCACCACAGTTTATTCAACCATTTCCCTGACAGTCACTCACTTTATTTCCTTTTTTTCTTCTGCCACCACAAAAACACATTATTTTTGAAAGTCCTCCAATTTGTGTCTTGATACACTAGTGTCTCCATTTATAAAACAGAACGACAGAACTAGAATTAACTGAGCGAGGTCTTCAGTTTTAACAGACACTGCTGGGATGACTTCCAAAGGCCTGTATCATTCTCAAGTCTACCACTACCCAACATCCACCCCAAAGGAAGGTTTTTAAAAAGATAATTTATGATACTGCTTACAGACTATCTTTGGAAAGACACAAAGTAGTAAAAGAGTAACATTCTTCTTGGAAGAAAAGTGTAGGCCTGGAAAATGATGGAAGAAACACCCACTTGTCAGTGCACATATCCCGTTTGTGCTGTGCTCATGTGTTACTATGCCCATGGTATTACACGGCACGTGCACGCATGCGAAATAGAACACGCTCTTCAAAAACAGTACTGATCATACAGCACAAACAGCATTGGCTTTATGCAATTAAATGACGTGAACTTAGCTTACCCACTCATTGTTGAATACTTAGATTACACTAGCTTCTTGGGATACAAAAATTAAGGCAATTTGCAAGAAGAGGGATGGAACATTACATATGCTGAGTGAAATAAACAAAACACAGAAAGATAAATACCAAAGGTCTAACTTATAGTCTGTGGCTTCCAAAACAATTGAACTTATGTATAGAAGCAGAGAGTAGAATGTTGGTTACCAGAGGTTGGGGAGTGAAAGGAATGGGGAGATGACAGTCAAAAGGTAAAAAGCAGTAAGACAGAAGGAATTCCTTACTAAGACAGAAGCAGCTTGATTCTGAGATCAGTTGCACAGCGCCGTGAATGCAGTTAACAACTAAATACTATACATTTCAGTATGGTTAAAAATAAATTTCAAACACTCTCATTACAAAAAATGTTAAATCTCTGAAGTGATGAATATGTTAATTAAATTGATTTAATTCCACATTATATTAAAAAATAATCACTTTGTATCCCGGAAGTATATACAACCAGAATTAGTCAACATATATTTTTAAAAATATGAGTCCTTTCCCTCAAGGAGCTCAGAATCTTTAGAGCAGTGGTTCTCAACCTTCCTAATGCCACACCCCTTTAATACAGTTCCTGCCCATAGGTTGAGAACTGCTGCTTTAGAGAAAAAGACCCACATTTCCAGACGTGCACAAAGCCAGGTGGAATCCATGACGTTCAGGATAAAGGACGCCTTCTGGGTTCATTAAGGAGCAGGCCAGGTGGTAGGCAGGTGAGACATGATGATCAGTCCCTCACTGAAATTAGGGGTCAGAATCTTAGGTGGGGATTATGGGTAACTTTTTGTCTCCTGACTCTTTAAACATTTGTCAAAATTTGTAAAAAGGGGCATCAATAACATTTCCACAATGGGAGGTGGGTGGAAACTCCTTCAGAGATATGAACCCAAATCAGTTTTTTGGTTCATAAATTGAAGCACTGATTAAAATTCTGGCTACCTTCTTTGTCTGAAATGAGCCCAATGGTGTTGAAATGTTTTTAACGGGGGAAGAGAGCTGTGTTTTTAGAGGAAGTTCAGGCTGTTTCAGATTGTTCAGTATACACACGAGCATCCCCAAGTAGTGGCAGAGGAGACAGAAGTAACAGAAGAGAGGCTATCCGTGCCTTGCATCTTCCCTCTGACCCTCAGAGCTAGTTCCAAAGAGAAATTTAGTTTACAAAGTATCCTAGAAAATACATAAAATCTTGAATA
Organism: Perodicticus potto; assembly: GCA_963574655.1. NCBI lineage: Eukaryota > Metazoa > Chordata > Mammalia > Primates > Lorisidae > Perodicticus > Perodicticus potto. The sequence goes on from CAUYRH010064485.1 coordinate 30,061, forward strand.
AGAAACTTTAATTTTCCATTTACATATTCTGATTGTAAGAATCAGAATAGCAGTATTCGAAGGCAATAACTACAAGTTTAGCTCTGTTTTGATTTTGGTAACTCAAAAGGAACAGAAAAAGGCTTTTTACTGAGGTCTATAGTTACCAAGCATTTAGTATTTCCATCTCAGTGATTTCTCTTTCCCCACTTCTTTTGCACACGATTCAAGAGGCTTTTAAAAGGGAGAGATACCAGGAAGATCAATTTCTAAAGTACACATACATATTCCGTCAAGTGATGAACACAGAATTATTAGGGCACACTAAGTACAGAACACGGACCCTACCATCTATTCTGTAGTCCAAACATAAATTATTCTAAATATAATTACCAAACCAAGAATGAGGAAACATACCAAACAAGAAACAAATGTGCCCTTTGGTACCAACCTCACTATAATTTGTATGCTAAAAATATCTATTAATAATAAATAGCCTGAGTCAAAGACATTGAGGATTAAAGCCTCTTTTACTTAAAAACTGCTTCTGAGAACAGAATTATATTATGCCCACCTTCATGCATTTGCCAAAATAACTCACAGATAATGGTAAAAGCAAAACTTTCAATTAAAATTTTAAATAATCAGCAGGAAACAAATGCAGAATTATTCCACTTCAAAAGTTAAAAATGTGGAGATGAAAACTAAAAGCAGGAACATGCTTGGGTACTCGTTAAACCTGCTTACATCTTAGATACAGGAAGCATTTTGTTTTGACAGCAGCCTGGGCCAAAACCAAAGTATTATTTTTCAATGCTAGAATTAAAAACAAACAAAAATATATTTTTTTAAAAACTGGCCTGCCTGTCTTCCAGGAAGATGAAGAAGACCAGATTGGCCAAAACAAAAAGGTTCACAGGGATAAGTGACTGTGCACAGTGAGCTCCACCTTCCTGTGTGAACACAGGCAGAAAGGAGAATTACTTCATTTGTCCACTAAAAACAAAGGCCCCAGTTTCCCTCCAGGTACAATAAGCAGAGGCTAAATCTGATGCAGAGTCCCAGAGCCTTGGCAGGCCAAGATTATCAATGACTATCACTACATTTCAATACCCTAAGAGGCTAAGCCTTCAGTACCAGCTACTCAGGACAAACACAGCTGTGTGAGAGTGCAAGCACACACACATGCAAATATGTGGTGGAAAAGACTTACACTAGAGTCGAAAAGAGAACAAGAGAAAGGAGAATCTCAGGTAGTGGCCACTAAGGGACTCCAAGGTAGACTTAAGAGGTTGAACAATTAAGTTGGCAAACTCACTCTAGAAAAAATGCTCTGAAGGGTGAATTTGGCATGAGACTTGGAACTACATGCCATGTCATTATTACACGCCAGCGTTGAACAGAACAAGACGGACCCCTCCATCCAGGGGCCCCACATAGTACTAGACACTGTGGAACATACCAAAAAAATCGTAAAATGTAATCCTAGCCTCAGGGATTAGTTATATATTCCCTGTGAAAAATGTCAGAAATTCAAGGTAGAGACAGAGCCCCTTATTTCCAGTCTTAGGTAACTAAAACAACACATGCCAAACCCAAGGAGACACTTCACGTATTCACTGCACTCCTCACAATGCCCTTGATGGAACCCTCATCCTCACTCCAAGGATGAGAAAACTGAGGCTCAGGGATGGTAAGTGACTCTGCAGATCCTGTGATGAGAGGGTGGAGGGAAGACCTTAACCTAAGCCCATGCAAACCCGCAGACCTCTACACACCCCTGCATTTCACCGTGTGGGCCCATCCTATCAGCACTAATCATCTGGGGCACACTTGCAAAACTACAGACTCCTGGCCCCACCCACCACCCTCAAGTCAACTAAATGGATCAGAATCACCGGAGTTGAGGCTCTAGAAGTCACACTTTTAAAAAGAACTCCCCAGGTGCTTCTGATAAAGAACCAAGACCAAGCCACTGCAGTGTCCCCACCAGTGACCAGACAAAGGCAGCCCATTTAACAGACATGCGAGAGGCTTGGCCAGGAGCCGGATTTACATACATGTACTGTTCAACAGTCACACTGCCAGAAAGCCACAGGCACATCATTCTTTGGAATCGTCACTTAGGGAACCCACAAAGCCAATGGTTCCTCATCTAGGATTTCCAAAGTTCAAAGGGCCCAGTAAGACAGTGAAAGTGTACTTCAGTATTTCAAAGGCCAACTGAAATTGCACATTTATCTCCAAGAAACTAACTGAAGGTTTAACTAAAATGTCTTTGGAAATCAAAATAACTGTCAACACCTTAATAAACACAGCATGTCTGGGAGCAAAGTGCTTAAAGTCAAGCTGAAAATGTAAGGAGCAAGTGGCATATCCTCCACCCAGGCTGCACTGTCTAAACATGTGTGCACGGTCCTGTTTGCACCAACTTTGGGGACTCTTTGCTGGGCAGAATAAACACTGTGTCAGTACTGCATAGTTCTAGCTCTGCTCCATAGCCTTATTCTTCAATCTTAGTTCTCAGTTTATCCCAACCATAAAATGTACCTTTAAAGAGACAAAGATTTGCAAACTCCAGTAATGCACAGAGCTATGTGTGGGTGGCATAAGGAGAGCTCCCAATGAGCTTCCCTTCGAGTTTCACCCACGTTTTGAAATTTGAATAAAATCTACAAAGTGGTTAATTTGAAAGGGAATACTTTTGGAAGTTAAGCACCTTTCTATCTGCTACTTTTTAAAAGTTTCACTACCATGTAATCACAACTCAGTTGATAATCTGTGTTTAAAAACTAAGAAAATAGAACATACACTTTTACTAAATCAATACAAGAAATATTTGAGTTACACATTACTGCAGCCAGCTAACTTGAGCTGAATCCTGTAAGAATTGGAGATAAGGAAGTGAAGAAAGAAGAAAAAAAAGGGTAGAGAACAAAATGCTGTGAATAAGAAAAAAGGAAGTACAAATCAAGAGACAACCTGCGAGAGCCAAAGAGGAACACTCCACGCTGAGAGAGAGACCAAGCACAGGAACCAGCACATTTTTCATCACAATCTGCAGTTGCCTTTAGCCACAGGCCTCAGATTATTATCATCACCCATTAGCTCCCACTGAAATACTAATTAGCTACTTACTTAGTTCCTTATCTTTAAAACCTCCTAGCCAGTTGGATAAGATGACCATGAAGGTAAGGTGTTCCAGAACTCTGGGATCCCCACTCACAATTACCCCTCCACTCCACCTCTTAGAGCCCCAGTCCAGGTATCTGCAGATCAGAGCTTGCAAACAGGCAGCCCACACCGCCAAATTCAACCTACATTTGATTCCCATAGCCCACGGTGCGTTCTTCAAATTGCTGAGTAATTACCAGGTTTTAATTGTTGAACACTGAAAAACCAGAAGACTGTACTTAAAAAATGATTTCCGGAAGGGGCTGAGCATCCAGTGAAGCAGGAGCAGTCGCTCTTTTTCTCTGGCAGAGCTGGGCAGGGGCGGGGGCGGCTGACACTGGGTGGGGGTGAGGGGAACATGCACTTTTTGGTCTATAACAGTGTTTTCCAACCTATTTTATCTCACAGCACACTTGAACCTATAGTTACACTTCTGCGGGACACTTAAATTAGTTGATTAAAAAAAAAAAAAGTAAAAAAAGAATATACTTACTCTGCTTCTAACTTCTTTCAAAAATAATTAGTGATCTTTAAAAATGTTTGAGGCACACCTAAGATCCTCTCACGTCACACCAGTATGCCACAACATACCAGCTGAAAATCACTGGTCTTCAGCCAGAACTCCCCGTCCCACAATCTGCCCACCTGGCCCTCCCATAGGAGTTTGAGTTTGTGGCCCAACAAGCATGGCAACTCCTAGGCTCCTTTAAGGCCAACGACCGCCACACCCTGATGCTCATCCATCCACTCCTGAGTCACACCCTGGAACACTGGTCTCACCCACAGCTGCTTCCTTCGACATTCCCAACTCCAAAATCCTGGATCTGGCCATGACCTCTCCCATGGCCTCACTGCCACTACACCTGCTCTTCCTTCTTCTCTCCCGCCACTCTTTCTTGCTGGAATGCCCTTCTTCCTCTGTCCAGCCTAAAAAGCATCCCACATACCTTTTAATCAGAATTCTCAATGGCCTCATTCCCATTTGCCCTGCCATGCCCCTGTTCTGCAGATGGAACTGACAGCCATGATCCACCTTTCTCTACCGAAGGCCTGCATAGAGGAGGAAAATACCCACAAAGCCTGGCACCACCAAAAAGTCATGCCCACCACAGCAATGCCCTTTGTACCCTCTTCTATTGCTTCCCCTCCCACCGTCACCATCCCCAAAGCGGCCTGTGCTCCACCTCCATCCTCTAGCCTAGCAGATGGCTATCTCGTCCTAAATCAAGAAAACTAAAGTAGCCAGGCTTGATCTTTTAATTATCCACAAGCATCCTTGTCCTTTTCCTCAAATTCTGAGGGTTATATCCAGTTACGCAAATTGAAATACAACTATCATCCTTGATTCCTTCAACCACCTAACTCTCCACTTCAAATCCAGTTGCTAAATTCTGCCCATCTGCCGTCTAAATACTACCCTATCCCCAGTCTTGTTCCCATTCAATCCATCCATAAGCTGCCAGGAGGGTGAGCTCACTGAAGTAATGTCTGACGAGATGCTGCTTTGCCTACAAAGAAAAACCCACACTCTGTAACCCCACATTCCAAGCCCCCCATGATGGGCCATGCCTTGGCTTTTTTTTGGAGACAGTCTCATTCTATTGCCCACACTAGAGTGCTGTGGCATCACGGCAACCTCAAACTCCTGGGTTCAAGCGACCCTCCTGTCTCAGCCTCTTAAGCAGCTGGTACTACAGGTGCCCACCATAACACCTGGCTAGTTTTTCTATTTTTAGTAGAGACAGGGGCTCACTCTTGCTCAGACTAGTCTCAAACTCCTGAGCTCAGGCAAACCTCCTGCCTCAGCCTCCAGAGTGCTGGGATTACAGGTGTGAGCCGCCGCGCCCAGCCTCCAGTCTCATCTCCTGACACCTTTCCTTACACCCAATGCGTCCAACGCTATACTGGCCTCCTGCCTTCAGGAAGACTGCGTTAGCTCCATGACCCAGGCCACGAGGTCTTGATTTCATCTGCTCAGGTGCCAGACGGCAAAGACTGTGCACCACACAGACAGTGGGCCATCCGCACACACTAGCCACATGATGATCTCCGGGATGCCGCCCAATGAGGCCTGCAGATGAGCGCATCACATGAGAAGCCCCCGGCTCTGGCCCTTGGCAGGCCTGGGCTTATCTCCCCCTCACCTGGGCGTCCTCAGACATGTGCTCAGCCTTAGTTTTCCTATCTGTAAAATATTTAAATTTTTAAAAAACCTCCTCCATACAGCTGATGTGAGGACTGAACAATATCTGTTTCAGTGCCTACTTGTACACTGAAGTACACTAGGCAGCTACTAAAGAGCTGCCACTGGTGTGTTAAAAGTTATAACTCAGGTTTTATTCAGCTCTTCCTGGAGCAAGGGTAGGTGAGTGTGTGTGTGTGTGAGCGCCTCAGGCCCCGGGCTTCAGAAACACCTCCTGCCTTTTGGCCATTTTACCCCTACTATTGGGCAGGAGGGAGAGGAAACATCCTTCTGTCAACATGACTAATGATGTGTTATCTCTCTGTGCCACCATTGGCCCTCTGCCCGCAGTATGTGCTGACTTAGCCCACACTGCCTCTCCCTCTCAGGTGGACAGCAAACAAATGCTAACACGCCTGGCTGGGCCTGCCTGCAGTCTGTGCCCACACAGCTCCTCCTCGACAGACGCTGGCTCAGACAGCAGCGAAAGCTGGGCTCCGGGCATCTCTGCCGCTCAGAACAGCTCCAAGGCACCAGAAGGGAGTGGTGAGCCACAGTGAGAACGTGGACAGACTGTAGACCCGGGTGTGCTTCATGGAGGAGACAGCACCTGCACTGGAGGAGAGTCTGGAAATCCAAGACCACTGGGTCACAAAACATTTATGAGTTAGAAAGTAAGTGTCTCGGGCACTTTAATTTTTATAATACCCTATTTACTTATGTTTCTGTTCTCTCAAAAGTACACATTGTAAGGATAAAATCTAGGGAAAATGTCTACATGCATAAATTTTTTTGTTTTTTTTTTTTAAAGAATAGTTTGAAATAGAAATCATTCCTGCTAGAGATTTTCCTGAGCAGATGGTCCCTGTGCATTTGGCAAAAGATGGAGGGTTAAACGAGAGACAGAACACATACCTACTACTCCCTGAAGGGAAAGAAAAGTGTCTGGAAGGACCAGGCAGACTCTCAGGCCCACGTGCTTCCTGCAGAAGAGGCTGCAGAGTGCCCCCCCCACACCCCCTCCCAACCCTCTCGTTCCTGTTCCTTGCCTGCCTACCTCGCACTATGGAGGCAAAATTTTACTTTAAAGGCAAACACTATCATTCTCAGCTTGCCTGGGGCATAGGGCTGGCCCTGTGACTCTGCATGTGCCATTCCTTTCTGCCTGGGCTGTCACCACATGAGCAGCTACAATAGGAGAGAAATGCCCAGCAAGTCACAGAGAAGTCACACCGCGGCCAGCACTGTCCCCACCTTCAGATTTCCTGATGTGTGTGATAACTAAACACCTCTTTCATTGAAGGCATTTTAGGTTGAGATTTTTGTTATCTGCAGTTCAGAGTATTCCAAACACAATCCTGGGCGTCTCCAGGGCTCAACCCTCTAAAGGGAAACTACATCTAACTGAAACCACAGAAGTTACTTGATGCTTCTCTTGGACCTAAACCTAAAAACTGAAATAAAGTATCTTAGAATGTATAAATTTTATAAAGGCTATATAGCATCCACATCACAAGTAAATACCCTCTGCTATACCTGCATTACCCAAAACGTCTTTACACATATTTTCTTTTCAAACAGTCGGTTACTGAAGAGGGGAGGGGGCAGGGTAGCTGCAGGGCAGGGACAGGTCTGATTAAGCTTCGCTGCTGGTCCCTGTGTGCTTTCAGATGTGGGGCATGACTAGCACCCCCCTCATTCCACAAAGAACTTATCAAAAATCAAGGTATGAAAATAAGTGCAACATGCTATTAGGCAAGGCAGCTCTACTGTAAAATGCATGTTTTCTATTAACTTTTATTAGTATCCACTTGTAGCAGTATTGAAATATGTATAATTTTAGAAAGTACATTAGTACCTCTTTATAATGCTGACCTTTCTATTAACACTAATAAGTGCCTTGTAATCTAATCACTTAATATGCTTTAAGAACAAGGAGAAACAGTATAATAGCTGGATAATTATAAGTAGCATTACAATGGGAGTACTGCTATGATAAAACAAGTGTTGGTGATGTTCAGTAAGCCGCCGGTCATTTTCCTAAATGAATGCACTTTTACTTTGAGAATGTATAAGGATTCAACCGTAAGTTACTTCCTGAAGGTAAGAAATCCAGCACCGAACAATGGGTGTCACTAGTCTTTGGAAGGTTATTATTGAATGAGCTCGCAACTTTTTGGTGACATGATTCTAAAAATGGTATTTCAGCTCAGTGCTCTTTTTCTTAATAATGCGAAAATAATCCTGGCTCATGCGTGTCTCTCTGTTCCTCTCACAGAACAGATGCAGCTGCTCAATCATTGGGAGACTTTTGGTGCAGACAACACTGTCCCCCCATGTCGGACCACAGGGCAGGAAGGACCAGTGATCAGGAGCACCAGACACATCACTTCAAATTGCAGCTCTGCTACTTACTAGCTGTGTGGCCTTGACAAGTTATTCAACCTCTCTGTGTCCCAGGGTCCTCATCTGTAAAATAAAGCTATTCAGGTACAATCAGGTTACAGGTGTCGTGAGGAACAAAGGAAGTGCTGGGGACAGACTGAGGCACATTGCTCATAAAATGCTGACTAGATTTACTATAATTCTCATTACCCAGGCTTCCTCTCCTAAATTCCAGATCTCAGAAAAACTTCCACCATGACTCAAGTACTTATACTACAGCTCCCTCGCCCAATCCTCCCTAAGGTTCTGCCATCCCCTCCAGTTAACAAAACCAAAACTCGACATCCTGCAGGTGTTGCCCACTTTACCCCCAAGCTACATGGCTTATTGCTATTTATTGCTACCACTCTAGGACAAGACACCATCAGCTCTTGCTCAGAATCTTTCAACAAAAGCCCCCTCTCCCAGTCTCCCTGCTTCTCTTCCTCCCTAAAGTCTATTCTCAAGCCAGCAGATAAGAGTTAACCAAATGAAGTATCTTCTGGGCTTAAGATCTGCCATTCTTCAACTAACGAAAATCCATCCAAACTCCTCACCAGGGCTCCAGCCTGCACCAACATCCTCACCTGGGTTTCCTATTGCCCTTACTGCCCGGCCAACTGCTCCAGCCACACTGGCCTTCCTTCTGCAGCTCTCTCTCCAAGCTCACACTCTACCCTCCGCAGGAACCTCTGCCATATTCACAGAGCTGCCTCACTTGCATCATGGCAAATGTCACCTCCTTGGAGAGGCCTTCTCAGCCTCAAAATAGAAACTTCTATTTGCAACAACCCTCTACAGACCTACAACCCTCTCAAGCTTCCTAATGCCGAGGCCCTTTAATACAGTTCCTGTAGGTCAAGACCCACAGGTTGAGAACCGCTGCTCTACAGCATTTCCCTCTTTTGTTTTCTTTGTAGCTTTTATCATTATCTGAAATTATTTTCTTCCCCATTTACCACCTATCTCCCTAATGCAGAATGGAAGCTCAGTAAAAATAGAGATGATATCTGCCTTGCTAGACAGAGTCATGCCTGAGGCACAGACAGCACTCAATGAATACCTGGTGTGAATGAGGGAAGGAAGAGGGAGGCGTGTCAGGATCAAGTCAGAGACTCAGCCTAATCTCCATTCCTGAACTGAGATGCCTCTGAAGCCTGACACCAATGTCCCATCAGAGAAGTGGCTATTCAGAAGAGTAGAGGGCTTGAGCCTTTGATCCTAACATACTCCTCACAAAGCCACCTCAGTCTGACACTGACTCATAGATATTCTTAACTGCATCAGTGCCCAAAGTTTCCCAAAATACAACCTCTTGGGTACTCAACTCAAAAGTAGTTTCAAACTACCTCTGAATTGCTTTAGTTCATTTAATAAGGACACAAAAAGTCCCAGCCAAACTGCCCATTTCATCTCACTTCTAAAAGCTGGGAAAACACAACAGACACAGGAAGAAACAAACAGTTCAGTATTCAGAGATTATGGGGTGGGTAGGTGGGCATGTGTGCATGTGTTTTAACCAAAGAAAATCTGCTGATCTTTTTGCCTTAATTGCTTCTGGGAATCAACAACTGACCAGAGGGTAAGTGTTTGGAACAGCTTCTCCTTATTATCAAATCCTCGATTATAATCATTAAGCCTAGACTTGTGGTTTTACTAAACCTCACTAAGCAACCTCACAGAGCATGTGCACAACTGTGGCACCACTTAAGGTTCATTCTGGGACATCAAGTCATAGTTGGCATCAGAGAAGGCCAGTATTCAAAGGGACCTTGACATCACTCGTACCCTCCCTTCATCACTCAGACAAGGAAACTGAGGCTCAAAAAAGCATGGGATCTGCCCAAGGTCACAATGCAAGTGCTGGATAGCGCTGCTACAAGAACCCAGGACTGACACCCAGGCCAATGCTGTTTCACCCCATCATGATGCCACCCCCACATGCAAGGACCACAGAGAGCCCAGCAAGCTCTCACTCACAGGTCTGGTCCAAAACCATTTCTAAATCTACTCCCCAAAAGGGCTGAAGACTTCCCCAACAATGTCATTCAAGTATGCCTCCTCTTTAAGGAATTTTGATGGAGGACAGGCAGATTACAAAGCAGCGACAATAGTGTCAAAGGTGTGGCCAGAGACCACAGTGGAGAGATGCAACAGCTTCTGGGAGGAATGACATCTCCTGAGCTCTGTCCAACCTGATGAGGAACAAGGAGCCAGACAAAGAAGTGCGAAAAGAGCATCACCATAGATGTAAATGAAAGAATGAAAATAAAGACAAGGGAAACATGAAAGGATGCATGGGTAACTAAGGGCGGCCAACTGCCGCTGAAATACAGGCTCTGAGGGGGCGGAGGTAGAAAAGGCAGGTAGAGGACAACGCTTTTGCTGAATTGTATCCTGCAGGCATGGGGGGAAGCCACTGCAGTAGACAATCACGCCTTAGACCACTCTGACCAAGTATTTATTTGGAAAGGCTCTGAAGGAGGCAACAAAGAAAGAGTTTGGGCCTCTACCACAAAATGGTCCAACTGATAACAAAAATTATCAACCTATATCAGGTCCCTTCTGTCAGCCACTGTTCTCAACACTGCATATTGAGTGTTACTTCAATTACTCTTCATACAACTTCATGAAGTAGAGACTTTTCACAAATTAAGGCACAATGAAGGCCCCTAATGCAGCAGTTCTCAACCTGTGGGTCGCGACCCCTTTGGGGGTGGAATGACCCTTTCACAGGGGTCACCTAAATATACCCTACATATCAGATATTTACATTATGATTCATAACAGTAGCAAAATTACAGTGATGAAG
>CAUYRH010064487.1:0-11461 GCA_963574655.1 Perodicticus potto
CCCCAAAAGCAATGGAAGCAGCATCAAAAATACATTACTGGGATCTGATGAAACTAAAAAGCTTCTGCACTGCCAAGAACACAGTAAATATCGCTAGCAGACAGCCCTCAGAATGGGAAAGAATATTTGTGAGTTATACCTCCGACATAGGCTTAATAACCAGAATACACAGAGAGCTCCAACGTATTTGCAAGAAAAGAACAAGCGATCCCATCTCAGGATGGGCAAAAGATCTGAAAAGAAACTTCTCTGAAGAAGACAGGCGCACGGCCTTCAGACACATGAAGAAATGCTCATTATCCTTAATCATCAGAGAAATGCAAATCAAAACCACCTTGAGATATCACCTAACGCCGGTGAGATTAGCCCACATGATGAAATCCCGAAATCAGAGATGCTGGCGTGGATGTGGAGAAAAGGGAACACTTCTACATTGCTGGTGGGAATGCAAACTAATACATTCCTTTTGGAAGGATGTTTGGAGAATATGTAGAGATCTAAAAATAGATCTGCCATTCTATCCTATAATTCCTTTACTAGGTATATATCCAGAAGACCAAAAATCACATTACAATAAAGATACCTGTACCAGAATGTTTATTGCAGCCCAATTCATAATTGCTAAGTTGTGGAAGAAGCCCAAGTGCCCATCGACCCATGAATGGATTAATAAATTGTGGTACATGTATACCATGGAATATTATGCAGCCTTAAAGAAAGGTGGAGACTTTACCTCTTTCATGTTTACATGGATGGAGCTAGAACATATTCCTCTTAGCAAAGTATCTCAAGAATGGAAGAAAAAGTATCCAATGTATTCAGCCTTACTATGAAACGAATTTATAGCTTTCATATGAAAGCTAAAACCCAATTATAGCCCAAGAAGAAAGGGAAAGAGAAAAGGGAGGGATGGGGAGGGGAGGGGGGAAGATGGATGGAACCAGGGTAATTGGTGGAACCACACCTATGGTGCATCTTACAAGGGTACAGGTGAAATTTACTAAGTGTAGAATATAAACGTCTTAACAAATAACTAAGAAAATGCCACGAAGACTACGTTAACCAGTTTGATGAAAATATTTCAAAATATTTCAATATTTCAAAATAAAACGAGTACATTTTACCTCATGATTGCATTAATGTACACAGCTATGATTTAATATAAAAAAAGAAAAAAGAAATAAATGTAAAAATGTATCTTTACAGAAACAAGGGATTAACACCTTAATCAGTAAATTTCAATAAGCAGATTACCCTCCAAAGTGTGAGTGAGCTTCATCCAATCAGCTGAAGGCCTTGATAGAAAAAGACCTTTCCAGAAGGAGGGGGAAATTCTGCTAGCAGGATGAATTGCGACTCTTTCCAGGGTCTCCGGCCTGCTGACCCACCCTGCAGATTTTAGGCTTAGCAAGCCTCCCAATGAGGTGAGCCAGTTGTTCAGAACCTAAGACTTCTCCTTCATCCTGTCTCATTCTCTCTCCCTCCCTTCTCTTCACCTGTGCACGCACACACACACACACATTCTGGCTCCGTTTTCCTGGAGAACCCTAAGTAATTCAACCTGGGTAAGCATCAAGAATTTCTGCAATTAAAAAGTCAATAATTGGCTCGGCACCCATAGCTCAGTGATTAGCTACGTAGCGCCGCCACACACACCAGGGCAGGCAGGTTTGAACCAGGCCAAGCCTGCTAAACAACAATGACAACTACAACAACAAAAATAGCCGTGCATTGGGGCAGGCACCTCTAGTTCCAACTACTTGGGAGGCTGAGGCAAGAGAATCGCGTAAGCCCAAAAGTTTGAGGTTACTGTGAGATGTGACCCCACGGCACTCTACTGAGGGTGACACAGTCAGACTCTGCCTCAAAATAAATAAATAAATAGATAAAATATGCCTCAGCAGCTAGGGCACCAGCCACATACAGGAGAGCTGGCAGGTTCGAATCTGGCCCAGGCCAGCCAAACAACAATGACAACTGCAGGAAAAAATAGCCGGGCGCTGTGGCGGGCGCCTGTAGTCCCAGCTACTTGGGAGGCGGAGGCAGGAGACTCGCTTAAACCCAGGAGTTTGAGATTGCTGTCTAATCACAGGGATCATTTCAAATGACAAAGGGTTTCTATCGTATTTTTCACATTTGCACTACTTGCAAAAGATTAAAATATAAGTTTATTATGAAATCCTCCCATCGCACACGATTACATAGTATGGAGTGATATACATTCAATATGAAAGGTTTTTTTTCCTTAAAGACAATACATTACAAATAGTGTAATGTTACCCATGGAGAAAGACAAAGAGCCAGAGAAAGCACGGTAGGTGCTAAGTCGTAAGAAATTCAGTGTAGCTAGAATAGTATGTGTTCATGGGGAGTGGCAAGAAACAAGGTCAAAGCTAGTCTAGAACCAAATCAGAAAAGACATGAGAACACACATGTTAACACACAGGGCAACAGACAGTCCAAGAGGACTTTTAACTGAGGGAGTGACATCGTGAGAACTGAGCTTACAGGGACACAAAGGGCAGCGGACGCCGGAGGAAGCACAGCCTGTGCGACCGTGACCTCGCTGAGAGATCGCCAAATGGTAACATCCTGCCCTCAGACAAAAACTGAAAAGAAAAACCGATCAAGAGACACCGTGAAAATGATTAGAAGATGTCTCGTGCTAAGTGGGTACTTGCTACCTTGGAGTAAATAAAATACGGCAGTAGAGAGACAGATGACTCAAGGAGTTCTTTCTATGAGTCTTGAAAAAAAAATCTGCAACTATTGATAAGACACATGTTCATTAAAAATTCTCAAGGAATGTCCCAAATAAATCAAGTATGCCAGGACGTGAATAGCAAAGGCACGCACACTGGTTTCCGTGATGGGTCACAGTGGTTAGGGGTTGGCACGGCCCTGTTCTCTAACAAATGACCTGGATCTCTCCGTTCCTAACTGGTCCAACTTTAACAGCTAACAGGTGGGAGATGTGCGCGGCCTGCACATCTTTTGAATCTCTTCCCTCCCACTAGTTGGATATAGTTCCACCCTAAGGGTTAAGACCTGGGCAGTTTCCATGGCTGTGCCCACAGACAGGCGTGTCAGCAAAGGCCACACAGCTGCTGCCGGGAGTCCAGCTACTCTGAGGCCACCACGTGCAGAGGACACACAAAGAGAACTCAGAGAGAGGAGTCCCTGCTGTTTGATTCTTCCCACGCCAGGAGCCAGACACGTGAGCTAAGACCCACTCCAGACACTGACTGTTACTTCCAGAGAGAACACAGGGGCAAAGCCAGCTGAGCAACCCCGTACTTGTGAGCAAAAGAATTTTTGTTTCTGTTTAAACCGCTGTTTTAGGGTGATTTTTCACACAGCAATTTTGCCATCAAGGACAGGTCAACTACTGAAAAAAAAAGAGCAAAATCCTTCCTTGACCTTAAAATGGGTGGAGGATTAGGGGATTAGTTCCTGAGAGAGAGAGGGTGGCGGGAGGTGGAGGGAAAGCTGATTTTCCTCACACAAATACATTTCCCACCCCCAGGAAACACACAAAATAACTCTAGGCGAGAGTTAGGTAACAACATTCTTGGATTTGTAATTCTTATGTGTAAGATTTAAAAACTAACTGAAACCTGGCTCGGCACCTGTAATTCAGTGGTTACGGCGCAGGCCACATACACCAGGGCTGGCAGGTTCAAACCCAGCCCGGGCCTGCTAAACAACAGTGACAACTACAACAACCAAAAAAATAGCCGGGCGTTGTGGTGGGCGCCTGTTGTCTCAGCTACTCGAGAGGCTGAGGCAAGAGAATCGCTTAACCCCAAGAGTTGGAGGTTGCTGTGAGCTGTGACGCCACAGCACTCTACCGAGGACGACACAGTGAGAACGGAAACCTAACGAGGCAGTGTTTGTTGGATCATCTTAAAGTGACTAACCAGGGAAGGGAAAAAACTCATTTCTCAAACACTACTTTCCACAAAAAGGAAAAATCTTTCTAATGATAATCACTCTTAAAATATTTTTCTGGGGCTGGGCGTGGTGGCTCACACCTGTAATCCTAGCACTCCAGGGGGCCAAACCGGTGGACTGCCTGAGACCACAGGTTGAAGACCAGCCCGAGCAAGAGCAAGACCCGGTCTCTAAAAATAGTCAGGCATTGTGGCAGGCGCCTGTAGTCCCAGTTACTCGGGAGGCTGAGGCAAGAGGATTGCTTGAGCCCAGGAATGTGAGCTATGATGCCACAGTACTCTACTCAGGACAACAAAGTGAAACTCTGTCTCAAGAAAATAATAGGATCGGTGCCTGTGGCTCAAGCAGCTAAGGCGCCAGCCATATACACCTGAGCTGGCGAGTTCAAATCCAGCCTGGGCCCATCAAACAACAATGACGGCTGCAACCAAAAAACAGCCAGGCGTTGTGGCGGGCGCCTGTAGTCCCAGCTACTTGGGAGGCAGAGGCAGGAGACTCGCTTGAGCCCAAGAGTTGGAGGTTGCTGTGAGCTGTGACGCCACAGCACTCTACCGAGGGTGACAGCTTAAGGCTGTCTCAAAAAGATAAATAAATAAATAAACAAAATAAAATACTTTTCTCACCTAAAGCAAAATGTGTATTGCTGTAAACAAGACGCTAGCCATGAGGAGGGCAGACAAGATAGATTACATTAAAACTTTTATTCAAGTTCATTAATGTTTTGTTCACACTAAAAACAATACACGTATGTGCTCAGAAATGGGGATAAAAATATATAAGTTCATAATCATTTTCTTGATGCGTCAGCAATGTAGACTTTACCAAAAATCATTTCATTAACTTGATGAATTCAATTCACAAAAGTCTTGAAGAAGTCTCCCTCACCTGGCTCTAATTCCCATTGTTTCCACATCTTTTTTTTTTTTAATTGTTTGGGGTTCATTGAGGGTACAAAGAATTAGATTACACTGATTGCATTTGTTAAAGTCCCTTTTATAATTGTGTCCCACCCCCAAGAGGTGTACAATACATCGTCACCCCTATTCCCCTACCCCCCATCTTGTATTAGATCCTTTACTGCCTTCATATTAGAATTGAGCACATTGGATTCTTGTGATGCTTTACTAAGAAGAACGTGTTCCACCTCCAACCAGGTTAACACAAAAGATGTAAAGTTTCCATCTTTTTGGTGGCTGAAGAGTGTCCCACGGTATATTTATACCACAGCTTGTTAGTCTATTCCCAGGTTGGTGGGCATTGAGTATTTCCACATATCTTTATAAACCATGTTTTCAGCTTTAGTTGCCATTAAATCAAAAGAGGAACATTGTTTAGAAATGAAAAACAACATATTATTGCTACAAAGACAATCCCGATGTCAATTTAAACTAGTCTCCCCATTAAAATTGAGTTATAAATTCCACATTTATAAAAACAAGGGGGGATAACAGTACCCACTTTAAAAGGGATTCATAAAGATCAAAAGAATATATTTTTAAATGCTCAGCCTACAGTAAGCCCTCTGCAGGGGGCACACTCACTTATATAAAAGTATGAAGCATCCGTTGCTCTGTTATCCATTCCCCCTCTGTTAATAAAAGAACTCTCAAGTTTTAGCCACAGACATGGCTACTCACCTAAAAATTTTATTTCCCAGTTTTCCTTGCAATTGGTTATGGCCATATGACAAAGTTCTGGCCCAGGGAATGTGCTAAGTGAGGTTCACCAGGCCAGAAGGAGCTCACGTGTACCCTCCTGGCAGGCATGTCTTTCCGCCTTCCTCCTGACTGAACACGACACGGAAGAGGCATGATGACCACATCAACTGTGCCTCCAGCCCTGGCTCGCTCACCTCTACCCCAGCTACAGAAGGGAAGTGGATGCTTATCTTGTTCAAGCTACATACATGGATAAAAATGTTAAGCATCAATTATGCTCCAGGCACTGCTCTAGACAGGTGAGACGCATCAATGAAAACAACAGAGGAAGAATTCTGCCCTCATTCAGCTTACATGCTAACAGGAGGAGACAGTAAACAACAGATTGTAACAAGGAGATTGTGGAGTATGAGAACGTGAGAGAAGCCAGGTGTGGAGGCAGAGGCCCGAAGACCCACCGCAGAGGCTGCGGCAGAAGAATCCCATGAGCCCAGGAGTTTGAATCCATCCTGGGCAACACAGCAAGACCCTATCTCTAAAAAATATTAATTTTTTAAAATTTCAAAAGTAAATCTAAATATGAAAGTAGAAAAGAGACTGGGTGCATTGGCCTGTAATCCCAGCACTCTGAGAGGCTGAGGCAGGTGGACTGCTTGACCTCAGGAGTTTGAGACAGGCCTGAGCAAAAGCGAGATCTCATCTCTACTAAAAATAGAAAAATTAACCGGAATTTGTGGCAGGTGCCTGCGGTACAAACTACTCAGGAGGCTGAGGCAAAAAGACAGCTTGAGGCCACAAGTTTGAGGTTGCTGGGAGCAATGACACTTTGGCCCTCCACTCAAGGCACAGAGTGAGACTCTTTCTCAAAAAGAAAAAAAAAAGAAAGAATTGTGAAAAAGAATAAAGTGGCAAGTACCGGGGGTTGCAATTTTTAAACAAAAAACACTGCCTTGAAAAGGTGATGTTTGGCTTGGCGCCTGTGGCTCAACGGGCTAAGGCGCCAGCCACTTACACTTGAATCCAGCCCAGGCCCGCCAAACAACAATGACGGCTGCAACCAAAAAACGGCCGGGTGTTGTGGTGGGCGCCTGTAGTCCCAGCTACTTGGGACACAGAGGCAGGAGAATCACTTGAGCCCAAGCATTGGAGGTTGCTGTGAGCTGTGATGCCACAGCACTCTACCTAAGGTGACAGCTTGAGGCTCTGTCTCAAAAAAAAAGAAGAAAAGAAAAAGTGATGTTTGAGCAAAGGTGGGTCAGCCAGGTGGGTGTCGGCACGCGGCACAGCTAACCGAGGTCGGTGAGTGCAAACACACCTGGCACGTTAGAACAGATGAGCAAGGAAGCAAGGAAAAAGGTCAGAGAGGTGACGAGCCTGGAGACGCGTGCACACGGAGGGACGCACAGAGCCCTGCAGGTCTGCAGGAGAGCAGAGGGACAGGCCACACGGCACGGGGCCACTCTGGCTTCTGTGCTGAGAACTGCGTAGCGGGCAGTGAAGTACAGAGGCAGGGAGGCCTCCAGTTAGGAGGCTACTGTCACTAAGTGTTAGTTAACACTGTCTTCAGCATGAGAAACTGTTCTTGGGTTCAGTTAACTTAGCTCTGTTCCCAGGCAGACTGTTTACATCAAAATGACCCACCACGTACACAGCAAAGGGACGGGCAGGAACTGCAAATACCTGGAGAGTGGCCCGGACCGCAGACTCCTCTCGGCGTGACGACTCGTGCAATCGGGCGTGCACTTTGCAGGGATCCTGGAAGCTGGGCTTGTGGGGCCTCACACAGGGTAGGCTCTTATGGAACACGGGCTCCTGAGCCACGTTAGATACACACCCACCCACCTGGGCCTCGTTACTCACACCTGAACTTCACCTAGAAGTGAGACGGCGAACAGGGACTAACACCCCCACCAAAGGGGACACTGGGGGCTTCTCTGCTGGTCCGCTGCTATCGTATATCCCCCCACAAAATGAATCTGGCGGCAAATGTGGCCCGTGGTCATCCCTAAGTCTGTCTAGTCAAGTCCTAAGAAAACTCCCTGGGGAGGCACCACTCTATGGCAATGACCCAGGCAAGCAATGGTAGGGGCCGCTTGGGCCAGGATGGAAGCAGGGGCAACAGTACAAAGGAGCAAGATTAGTACAATCTAAGAGAGGAGCCCATAGGCTTCTCCAACAAATGGAATGTGGGATGTGAAAGAAAGAAAAGCTAGGGATAACTGCAAGAGTTTTGGCCCAAGCAACTAGAAAAATGAAATGAAAAATTGGGAGAAGGAGCTGGAGATGAGCGGTTCACGTTTTGACCATTTTGAGTTGAAGGTCTCTCATCATTTTCTCTGGGACCCAGGATGGCTGCAGCAGCTCCAAGTATCCAGAGCTGACATGACAACATTGCAAAGGGGCAGACGAGACCCCCCCCCCCGGGCATCACTTCGCCTAGACCAGCCCTAGACCCGCCCTCGGCAAGGGGCATGGGGCCATCAGGACCCCCTCAGACCCAGCGACGTCCACGGGAGCCACGAGCACCAAACACCTGCGCGAGATTGAGCTTAACTTGCAAGGAAAAGAGGAAAGACACGCGGGCAGCACCGTCACGGAGGCCTGGGGTACCAGACAGAAAAGCCGCACGGATGTGAAAATCACCCGGCACTAAAGAAGACCAGTGAGACAGTGAGGAACAAATAAGACAGAAAGTCGGGTACCGAACCAACGACAGGAAACGACCCAGCTCTGCTCTGCGAGACAAATTCCACAAGCTTTCATGACAGCCAGGAAAAGAGTCTAAAAGGTCTGAGAGGGGAAAAAAACATGAATCTAAAATCAGAAACTCTCAATTGTAGAAGACAAGTGTTTCAAATTTCCAAAGGGAAGTGACTTTGACCAAGACTTTCGTATCCAAACGGTTTTAACAAGAAGACAGAACAAAGACATTCCCAGACGATACAGAAGGACAAAACAAGGGTGCAAACCCCAAAGCTGGACGTGAGATACACAAGAAACAGTGGAAATGATCCAGAAACAGAATGAAAAAGAAGCTCCAGGACGGCAGCTGCGAAGCAGGAATGGACAATAATTCATCCTATTAAAGCAGAAAATTAGTGAAAGGAAGAAAGGAATGGAATTCTGAAAGTGAAAGGAATTCTGACAAAAGACAGAATAATTAAGAAGCTGGCCTAAGGACAGGAATGCCTGTTTCTTGGCTCGATTACCATTAAAAACAAAAAAAAAAGGCAGGGTGGTGCTGCGCCTACTATGGGGAGGCCTGCTTGAGCCCAAGAGTTGGAGACAAGGCTGGGCAACACAGAAATACCCCACCTCCATTAATCAAGCAATCAATGACATAAAGTAAATAATAAACAGATGAAAAATAAAATAAAACAAAAAACATGCAACAGACAACTCCAGCAGAATATTGCTATTTGTCTAAATCAATAGCCTTTCCTCCCTGTTCCTTGCTAAGAGAACTCACCTAAAAAATAATAATAATTTTTTTTTAATCAGGTAGTAAGCACACGATTAGGAAAGATAACCTTGCCCAGACCCAGGGGATAAATTACTCCAGGTCTGAAGTAACGCTGGACATCCAAAGCTCCTTCACTGGTGATTGGTTTAGACCAAAGAGACACACAGCAACATCTCATGGGCAGCTTTCTGAAAAACTTCCCTTAATGAAAAAACAGAAATCCGATGAGAAGAGGAATAAGAATTTGCTATACTGGCGGTGTCGGTGCAGCGGCAGCCGGCTGAAGAACCAGCAAGGAGACAGGTAAGACAGGCAACCGCTGGATGACAGGCAAGGAGGGGACCTCCAAACCCCACTGGAGGCTCCAGTAGCCAAAAGGGCGGGACAACTGCAGAGGACAGTTTACACTTAAGACTAAACGTGGAACCCCCATTTCCTATGCCTAGGTCAATTTCATGTGAATTTCCTAGGCCTCAATTCCACAGCCTCAATGGACTGTGTCTATTCGTTGATACACTCATTCACTTTGCCCCGGAAGGGCATTCAAGGGTGTTCGTTCATTGATACATTCATTCACCTTGCTCCAGTCAAAAGGGACTGTGTTCATTCGTTTCCTGGCCAAGGAACCCATACACCTATATATACACCGAGACTAAAAGCCTAAAGGGGAAGACGGGGAAAGACCGGGAGAGAAACGGAGGGAGAGAGCTTCTCCTCTCCCCACTTGAGTTCTCTCTTTCTACCAGGAGCTTTAGTGTTTTCTGTATTCTTTTCTGTAAATAAATTCTGTCTTACCACTGGAAAAAAGAAAAAAAAGAAAAAGAAAATGCCATGAAGGCTACGTTAAACAGTTTGATGAAAACATTTCAGATTGTATATGAAACCAGTACATTGTACCCCTTGATTGCACTAATGTACGCAGCAATGATTTAATAACAACAACAAAAAAAAGAATTTGCTATAAAGGACATTATTGGGCGGTTGGTGAACGTGGACCGTATAGGGGACCCCAGTGCTGCGCTGCGGTGGACACAGAGACGCACCACGCACCGCAGGTGTGAGGAGGGAGGTCACCTGAGCCTCAACTGGTAGCCTCAAAGTCCACTTTAGCTCTCTGGAGAAAGTGGGCAAGGCCAACTTCTGCCCAACACGGGCCCCAGATCGGCCCTGCAGACCAGTGTAACCACAAGCCGACAGCCACCCCTGTCCAGTCCTGCTCCTCCTCTCTTTCATGCAAGCCTAATCCTTCTGGGCACCCGCTTCCCAGAACACAACCTTCGACAAATAACTGTTAAATTTCCGGAACTGAGTCACTATTTCTTGTTGTTGTTGTTGTTGTCATTGTCGTTTAGCTGGCCCGGGCTGGGTTTGAACCTGTAACGGCTGTGCTGCAGGTGCCAAGCCTGAATCACTGTTTGATGATCACACTGAGAAAGTCTTTTCACTCTTCTTTCCGGTTGATATTTAGTGAAGTATTTAAGGGTAGATTTCATAGTATCTGCAACTTTCAAAACATTCACCAAAATTAAAACAACTCTAGATCTACATCTAGACATTAAGATCTATATATGTGTAATATATATGTAATACATACAGAGGTGCAAAAGAATGTATACACATTTTAAGAAAGTTAAAAACCAGATTAAAATCACAATATATGCCAATAACAAAAGATGAGTACAAGTCGCGTTTGACTGCCCCAATTTCAAGAGGTGCTCAAAGTACATACATCATATATAACGCACAGGTAACATCTCTTAAAATGTGTATAGGTATTTTTGGCAGAAAAAAGCAACTGTGTCAAAATAACTGACACAGACTCAGCGCATGTGGCTCAGCGGGCTAAGGCGCCAGCCACGTACACCTGAACTGCCAGGTTTGAATCCAGCCCGGCCCGCCAAACAACAATGACGGCTGCAACCAAAAAATGGCCGGGCGTTGTGGCGGGTGCCTGTAGTCACGGCTACTTGGGAGGCTCAGGCAAGAGAATTGCCTAAGCCCAGGAGTTGGAGGTTGCTATGAGCTGTGACACCACAGTACTCTACTGATGGCAATAAGGTGAGATTGTCTCTAAAAAAAAAAAAAGTCAGTAAGTATATACAAGCAGTCCCTGAGTTACAAACAGGTGACTTAGTACAATTTGTACTTACAAACATAGGATATTACAGGCATTACGTAAATGTACCTTTTCTAACTTACATATAAAATTTAACTTACTTACAAAACAACTAATAGCAGCTTTTGTAACCCAGGGACTGACTGTATTGAATCTTTTTTTAGCCGAGTGCTACACTAGATAGGCACTTTGGGCCTTGCAAAAGAAGCCTAAAACCTAATTTTGTGGGGTTTTTTAAATATAGAAACTTAATTTCTCTCAAATCCAAGT
>CAUYRH010064490.1:59-34802 GCA_963574655.1 Perodicticus potto
ACCTGCACCCCTCCCCTGGTAATCACCCTCACTCTGCCCTCTATACTGACCCGCACCCCTCCCCTGGTAATCGCCCTCACTCTGCCCTCCATACTGACCTGCACCCCTCCCCTGGTAATCACCCTCACTCTGCCCTCCATACTGACCTGCACCCCTCCCCTGGTAATCACCCTCACTCTGCCCTCCATACTGACCCGCACCCCTCCCCTGGTCATCACCCTCACTCTGCTGTTACTGACCCGCACCCCTCCCCTGGTAATCGCCCTCACTCTGCCCTCTATACTGACCTGCACCCCTCCCCTGGTAATCGCCCTCACTCTGCCCTCTATACTGACCTGCACCCCTCCCCTGGTAATCACCCTCACTCTGCTGTTACTGACCCTCACCCCTCCCCTGGTAACCGCCCTCACTCTGCTCTCTTTTGCCATGTGTTCTTTTGATCGTACATATAAGCGAGTCTGTGCAATATTTTTATTTTTGTTCCTGCTTATTTCACTTAGCAGTGTCCTCCAGGCCCTTTCATGTTGTTGCAAATGGCTAAATTTCCTTCTTTTATGAGGCTGAACGACATTGCCTTGTGCGTGTGTTTCACATTTTCTTCATCCATTCATTCATCGGGGGACGCTGAGGCCGTTTCCTATCTGCGCTGTGATGCCTGTGCACTAAGCGTGGGCGTGCAGAGCTCCTGCCATTCAGCGTTTTGAGGCCTTACGGATGGTTTGGGCCGTTGTACTACGGTTTCTTTTACTCCATTCCAGCATGTTCCTTCCCCTCTTCCACCGCCCCAACGAGGAACCTCGGGCTTCAGCCCTTTTCGGCTCAGCACCCACCCCAGGCTGTGGGTTTTATCTTAGATTCCACCTGCACATTTTAATACTGAAGTTCCTGCCTGCAATGTGCACTGGCCACTGTGCCCTCCAGATGTCACCTCTCTGGACAGTCGGTACTGGTGAGTGACCCAGCACCTTCCATTATGTCCACATCTTCTTCAAACATTAGGTCTTTAACTTCAGTTCTTAGAGGTTATTCCTCTCTCAAGGAAAAAATTAAGACCCTCACGTCAGACAGCACTCCACCTGGCTGCCTGTTCTGGGGCAATCCATCACCACCACGGGTCGTCTTTCCCACATTGATAGCCATACAGTACCAGATTTTTTCCCGGGGATTTTTTTAATGCTAAGTTTTCACTTCAGAAATGAGTGTCTTCATACAATAACTAAGAAAATGCCACGAAGGGTATGTTAAACAGTTTGATGAAAACACTTCAGATTGTATATGAAACCAGCACATTGTACCCCTTGATTGCACTAACGTACGCAGCTATGATTTAATAAAAAAAAAATAACAACAATAACAAAAAAAAAAAGAAAGAAATGAGTTGGACAGAAACATCACTCTAAGCAAACAATAGCTTCCCTAAGAGCAGAGACCCCTTATAATAACCTGCACCTCTCGCCTAGTAATTCCTATCACTCTGCTCTTTGCATTTGTGCTGACAATTGTGCTCCAGTGGACTGGTCTCTCCAAGTGCCTGTGTCTTGATTTGTCAAACTACGGTGCACGCTTTCAGGTTTAAGTAGTGTGGCCAGGGAACCTTTCTCTCAGGGGAGTTATCTGTCCAGGCCAAACATTCCCAACCTCAGTTTTTTTACAGCATTTTTAATTACAAAGATAGTCTATGAAATGGTTTCACGTGAGTAGCTTTAGCAGTAAAACAGATGACAATTTCAAGCCAACACTTTGCAGAGATTAATGTTTGTACTTACCTATGGCTATTCCTGTTCATCTCACAGCACGATCTCATCCAAACATAGAAGAGAAATGGATGTGTGCTGGTTTGTGCAGGGGAAATTGAACACCCACAACCCAGCCACCTCCCAGTGCTGAATCCCGTAGACTTATCTGCTTTGAGAAACAAGAGGAGGAGGTTCCTACAGGAAAGCGAAATGTCTCCATTTAAAAAATACGTATTAAAAAAAAAAAAAGGAAATGGAAGGTCTTCTGCCTCTTAAAGAAAAAAAAAAAGGGAAATCACAACCAGAAGTAAAGAAAAAGTGGAAACTACCAAACAAAGGGTCACGCCCTGGGTAGTCATTCCTTAGTCTGTTTATGAAAATCACCCCAACACTCAGTGTATCTCAATATGGTTAGTCCCTTCTGGAGTGCACCTTCAGCACTATTTAGAAAGAATATTTATCATGTTTATATGATCGAAGCGTTATATGCTACTTTTTTAAAAGCCAGGGAAACACATTTAAAAGAAAATTAAAATGCCCCTAATTCCATAACCCAATAATAATCACTGTTAACATTTTGGGTATTTCCTGAGGTTTCTCTTTCTGTCCACATACGAATAAAATTGTAGGCTTGCTATGTAATTTTGTGACCTGATCTTATTGAAGGGTCATCTTTGCATTTCTTATGTTATTTCAATAGTATAAACGTAATAAAAATGTGTAATACTTCATCTTAGAAATCCCACAAGTTAACTTAGCCATTTCCTTATGGTTTGATATTTATATTGTTTCTGGTTTTCAAGTGGTATAAATAATAATATCGATGTATTTTTCCATTAAACATTATTTTAACTTAGAATATTCCCTTGGGAAATTCCCAGAAACAGCATTTGCTGGCTCGAAAACTAAGGATATTTTTTCAGGCTCTTTTAATATACGTTGCAAAACTGCTTATCAAAAGCACAGCACTATTCCTTAGCACCACGTATGCCTGATCTCTCCCTTCAATTCATGAATATAGGGTTTTCATTTTTTTTTTTAAACATAATTCTGGGGGAGGAGAAACGCTACTTGGTCATAGCTTGGATTTATATTTTTTATTGACTGTACATGAGGTTCAATCTTTCCATATCATTGCCAGTCACTTGCTTTCTTTTTAAACAGTACATTATTTCCCTTTATCTATTCATCTACGTTTCTAACTTTATTTGCACAGTCTTTAATAATATTTTAATGCAATTTGCATTTTTTTCCCAGTGACCTCTTAACTCTTTATTGGCATAAGGGCGCCCTGCTCCTGCTGCCTCAATGTCTCAGAATTTGGGTGTCTTTGGTCTCAGACACCACTTTCCCACCCGCAGGACCGTGGTCTTTTGGTTGGTTTGCATGGAGTTGCTGCTGTCCAGGGCATCACCAAGTTTGAAGTCCTCCCAATCTTCCAGCAGGCGGGGGTAGGTGGCGATCTCAGCCCCTAGCTTGACCTTGATGTTCAGCAGTGCCTTGTACTCCAGGGCCCGGTGCTTCCCCTCTGTCCAAGTCTGTGCCAGCTCTGACTGTCGATGCATCAGGACCCCCTTGAGATGCTCCATCTGCATGGTGTATACGGCCTCCACCTCCCTCAGGCTGTTCTCCAAGCTGGACGTCAGATTTCTCATGGAATCTGGGTCCATCTCCAAGGACTGGACTGGATGCTTCAACTCTGTGAGCATCATCTCAGCAGCTCCAACCTCAGCAGACTGTGAGGTGGCCACTGTGGTGCTCTCCTCAGCCTACTGGGACCCGTACTTGTCCAACTCTTCTTGGTTCTTCCAAGCCAGCTAGTCATAGTGGGCCCACATGTCTGCCATGATCTTGCTCAGGTCCTGGGCCCTCCACGGTCAACCCAGAGCCTGCAGTCTGGGCTTGTAGGCCTTTTACTTCTTCCTCGTGGTTCTTCTTCTCCTTAAGAGAAGCTCCTCTTTAAGAGCTTTGATCTCTGTCTCCAGCTGCAGCCCAGGGACACTGGTGTCATTGGTGACCTTGCAGAGCCCATGGACGGCACTCTCCACATACTGGCAAATGGCCAGCTCTGTCTCACACTTGACTCTAAAGTCATCAGCAGCAAGACAGGCATTGTCAAGCTAGAGAACGACGCAGGCATTGTCCACGGAATTTGCAAAGACCTGAGCCCTCAGGTCCTCAATGGTCTTGAAGTAATGTACCCAGTCTCTGACCTGGGGCCCTTTCTTCACCAGGTATTCCCGGATTTTGCTCTCCAGCCTCCGATTATCGGTCTCCAGGTTCCTCACTCTGTCCAGGTAGGAGGCCAGGTGGTCGTTCAGTTCTTGCATGGTCTCCTTTTCAGTCTGGATGCCCCCCATTCCTGCCAGACCCCCAGCCATCCCCGTGGCCAAGCCCCCAGATGCCCTGGAAGCTGGTGGAGCAGGACACGGAGATCCAGGAGCCCGAGCCCCCGGCGCCTGCAAAGATGCTGGCTGCACTGCTGGCAGGCGGGACACCGAAGCTGGGTGCCTGGAATGAGCCCACAGACAGGTAATCGGGGGAGAAGGAGGTGGAGCAAGTGGTAAAGGACATGATGTCCGAAGAGGACAAGACTCAGGGGCCCATAATCTGCATTATATGTTATTTTACTTTAACTTTTCACCTGAATGTTTTTGAAAGTACACCCTTTAAGCCTTTAAGTAGAGTACTCATCCATGTAATCTATTTTCCATTCATTTTGAGCTTGTCCATCAGAAATTTGAGAAATATTTGCCTTTATAGCCTTTTTATGTTTTTATGGTTTGATTTTTATTTAATTCTTCAATCCATCTGGAATCTATCCTGGCCTATGGTAAAGATTGAAATTACCTTTCTCTAAATAGTTAACCAATTGTTTCCATACCACTTATTGAACACATTAAATATTTACATTTATTGAAAGTATTTGAGGCTATAGGTTTATCTCTCAATTTAGACTGTAGCTACATAATAATTTCAGGGATAAATATTCTCATTTTAAAATTTTCTACATAATTCGTAATTATATTTTTTATTTGCTCTTTCATCTATAATTGCTTCAGGACAATATTTTAAATTTTCGTTTATAGTTTCTGCTTAGAAATCTTTTCTTATTGTTTATTTAGATTACTTAGACTCAGAGGATATGGCCTTTATTAACTTTATTAACTTTATTAACATCTTAATTTCTTCTCTTTCTATATTTCCTAAGTTCTAAGATGCTACTTCCCATTATTTTTTTCCTTTTTTGAAATCAGAGTGTATTCCTTCTTATAATTGACACATATAGTTAATGAGGGCTTAGGATATTTTATCATAAGAGCTTTCAGTTAATCAAAGCTATCTCATAGTATTTAATTTCTTCTCTTCTGTCTGAGCTCCTCAGTTTTGTGAACACGTTTGTTGGATCTCTGAGATCTTCCAACACAGCTACAATTGCCTCATAGATTTGATTTTCCTGTTCTCTTAGCCCAGTAGTGGAACTTTTAGAATTTGTTCTTCCTAATTCCATTCTCCGCTGCATCCAGAGTGCTTGACATGCCCTGCATCTTTGCATCTTTGCTCATCTCATCCCTGACCTGCCCATGAATCTGAGCTGGTTTGATAAAGGCTATGTCTTCTTAGAGTCATGAATTAGTTACCGCCTTATGTGTCTTGGGTTTCTTACTGTAAATATATTTTGGCAGGAGGAAACATCTAAGAGTGTTTGGAGAATTGGAGGTCCCTTTTTCTGAAGCTGCAGAACATTCTAGAAACTCTGTGATATCCCACTATTTATAATTTCTTAAAGAGGTTACACTATTAATTGGGTTCAACCAGAGTTGGAGTGGAATAGGGGTCTCCTGGAGACCTTTGGGGAAAGACAACTGACTCCCCCAGATCCCTTACTAACAGGCCTCTGAGTCTGAAATGCCTGATTCTCCCTGTGTGGAGAAGGCACCAGTATGACCGAGGGGTCCAACACCATCCAATAGTCACAAATGACAAGATATGCCAGGTGTTTAATGATAACTCCATTTATTTAAAACAAGGTTTCCTGTGCCACGTGGCAAGAGTTGGGCCTCAGAGAGAGATATTCAGCCACAGCAAGATCACACCTGGCAGACGAAATGGAATTTGAGGGTAACTTCCTGCAGTTCTGCCAAACTGTTTCAATCCCAGGTAAGGTAAACTTGGTTAACTTAGAAGTACATATGCTGCTTCTAAATAAAGTAAAACAAAAAATAAAACCATAGAAATTGCTAGCTAAGCTATACAGAAAAAAAAATGCCTAGGGAAGAACAAATGTTTTGTGCATTTACTTTTTAGGTTTCTAATTCTAATATTTTACAATAAAATTTGGCAAGTTTAATGAAGCATTTTTAACTTAAAAACTATGAGTGGGATAATTTAACACTTACAACTAAGAAAAATATGCTTTAAAACATTTTAAAGGTTTGCACCAAGTTCATGGCATTATAAATCCGTGTCTTAAAATGAGTTGAAATGGGGACATTTGATATTACAAAAGCACTGTCCTGGAATGGGGCAGGAAATAAAGCTGCTTCAAGTTAGAACACAAAATAGACTCAACTTGTACAATATGCTAATGGTAACACAGCTTCACCACCAACAGCAGGGCATGCTTTATGTGGCTATTCAGATTGTAACGCCTACTGACACATTCTACCCTGTGCATGGGCTGACAATTCTAAAACCTTTTGTTACTAAATTCTAAATCAATACTTCTCAAACACGTTCTGGTGTCAAAATGTAGGACACATCATCAGATGCTTTTAGAAAACCCCACGGAATACTAATAAATTTAACTTGAAATTAATGCATATGGAGGTTTGAACTTAATCAAATAGTGTGACCCTGAAAATGAGAAAAAAGTAACTTAAAAATTGTACCTTCACATTCATTTGAAAAAAAATGCTAAAAGAAAAATCGAATAGTGTGTTGTATTATATTACAGTATGCCAAAAAAGTCAGAGGCCACACATTTAAGAAATACCCACAGAAGAAATATCTCGTGGTAAAATGCTTTTCTAGTAATTAAATTTTTCTTCCAACTTGTTAATTTTTAAGTTGCATTCTTTAATTTTAGGTATGCAAATTTTAGGTATGCAATGTTGTAAACAAATGAATATGCTTTCTCTTGGGAAAACCTAGGTTAATATGAAATGACACTATCCATTTCATAGGAATGTCCAATCTGGGTTCTGTTTTGTTGGTTTTTTGCTCCTTTTTCATTGTTACTTTTTATTATCTGCACTAAGGAAGAGAGAAAAACATCATGAACCCCAAGTGCCCACCACCCAGCCCCATCATCAGCACCCCACCTCCACTCCTGTTCCATCCGCTATCTACTCACCGCCCATTACTTTTAAGCAAATACAAAGCATCGTTTCATCACTGAATATTTCCATGTGTCTCTACCTTCTTAACATAAATAGTTTACAATACTATTTTCACACCTTACAACTTAACAATTGACAATAAAATAGTAATTTTCCAATCTTCTTATAAATACCATAAATGGCCTTGCAGCTTGATTTCCGTTTGTTGCTTGTTTAACTCAAGATCCAAACAAGTTCCACACATCACAACTGGTTGATATATCTTTTAAGTCTTATTTAATCTTTCTGGCTGCCCATCTACTCTCCTTTTTCCTTTGCAGTAGGAAATGCTTTGTATAGTCCTTGATCTGGGCGCTGGAGGAGTTCATTGTTAAGTTGGCCATTTGGTCATCATTCTTATGCCTTTTCAGTGAAGGGGGATAGGAAATACGTCCTGGTTTTGTTTTGTTTGAAACAGAATGGAGTTTTTATAGATATTTTAAATTTTAGGACTGTATAATTTTTGCTTAATTTCCTGTTTTACATTTGTATCTCCTTTCTCCCACATCAAGAATATGGGTTCTCAAGAACACCAGAAATAAAAAAAATTAAATGATCACATGTTTATTGTTCATCTGCTTTATCCCACCATCCACACAGTGGCCTCAGAACAGCAGTATCAATGCTACTGCCAATAATAAGATGCCAAAAAGTGTTCTAATTATATTTGTAGTTCTTTTTTTTTTTTTTTTTTTTTTGTAGAGACAGAGTCTCACTTTATCACCCTCGGTAGCGTGCCGTGGCATCAGACAGCTCACAGCAACCTCCAACTCCTGGGCTTAGGTGATCCCCTTGCCTCAGCCTTCCGAGTAGCTGGGACAACAGGCGCCCGCCACAACGCCTGGCTATTTCTTTTTGTTGCAGTTTGGCCACGGCTGGCTTTGAACCCGCCACCCTCGATATATGGGGCCGGCGCCCTGCCCACTGAGCCACAGGTGCTGCTCTATTTGTAGTTCTTTTATCCTTAAGTGTACCCACCTGAAGTCAAACTTACAGTCACTTGGAATAATTCTTACTATCTGGTTAATATCACCAACTGCAAACAGAGCTTTTTGGTTTTTGTCATTGCGTTTCTTATTTTTAGGGACTGTACTTTTTCAATCTAATTTTGCTTTCCGAATAATGTAAAGTATTTGCACGATCCAATATAAGGCAGGTGCAGGCAGAGAAGCTTAGCTTCTATTGTATCCCCCAAATTTTCTTATCCCCCTTCCCTTAAAACAAGCCTCTTTTTTAAAACTCTATATAAATTTCATGTAAACTTTATGCAGGGGCCACGCTAACCTCCTCTGTATCGTTATTTAGCGCAAGTGCTGCTGACACAGACACAGAGGCCTGCTCTGAGGGGTGACCCGCAGTCCTGATGCACATGCTGCATCTGATGGGGCCCTGCAGGTGCACGCTGCTTAATAAAGGGAAGCTATCATCTTAGTCTTACTTTAAAATGGGAAAGCTTCCTCTTCTCTAGTTTCAAGATCAAAGTTGCAAGAATTACTCTGGGTGCAATATTATTTCACATCCCTATGGCCCACCCTGGGTTCACTATCAAGATTCCATCAATATTTATTGAGGAACTGATGGAGTAAATGATTGTCCTGTCACCTTCCTGCTGCCTCAGCAGATGTCAGATACAAAAAAAGTCTCTGCTCAAGACATTATAATCTTTCACAGGAGCAGGGTGTTCGGAATTAGGTTTGTTTTAATAAACCAAAACTATAGAGCATAGTTTTATTTCCTGTATGTTTTAATACATCCTAGATCTATTTGGTACATATAGATGTAATGTAGCCTAAACTCAATACAAAGGCAAAATTTTGAGTTACAAATCTTGCCTTTTACTAAGGAGAAAGGAAAATTGAATCAATCATTTTGACTTTTGCAGAATCACATACTTTTTAGTGTCGTATCACAGAGGGAAGAGAAGAAGAGGATTCATCCAGACGAGCTCAGAGTCTGCTGCCCAGAAAGAGCAAGAGCTGAAACAGAGGAGCCAGAACCACAACAAAGACCAATCTGGTTCTCAACTCACCCTTTGGACTATCAGTGTTTGGAATAGAGAATATGACTTCCTCACAGTTGTAGTGAGACAGCGAAAAACAGATACTAACCCATACACATACATTCACAGGAAAGAAATAAAAATAGACTATTATGACAAAAGATAACCAACACGTTCTAAGAACTCATTTTAGTCCTTAAAGCAAGCTCATAAATCAGGATTTACATAGGATTTCTTCAAGGCTTGTCACTCCTAGAGTAGATCTCGTGGCTAGTCTACGTCCCTGGGAATCACAGAAAAGACACAGGCTTGCTCTAGAACTCTGACTCCCATAGAAGAAATAAAATATGCATGTAAATAACTACAAACCTAGATGAAGCCTAAGGGCCTTAAGGAAAGATTTTATGAGTGACCCTGAGGAAAGATGAGTGACCTTGCTTCAAAGGGCAGGAAGAAACTGTCAGGCTGAAGACTTTCCTGGAAAGCTGTCTGGAGGAAATGGTGCCCACACTGGGCTTTGCAGGAAACACAGACACTCAGAAGAGCTCCGCACGCCCCAGGCACAGGCACAGCTTGGGAAGAGAGAAGCACGACGTTCAGTCTGCCCAGAGCACAGGCCCCCAGACAGAAATAGGGGATAACAGAAGACAGACAGGGGCCTGGCTGGCTGGGGGCATCAATGCCAGTCTGGAGTTGAGCTGTTTTGGCAGAAGAAATTAGGACACTTCAAGTTTTTGACAAGGGGTATAATCTTCAACGGACAAGTTCATTGCACACTTACTTAAGTGCCAGGCCCTGTGGCAGGATCTGGGGCAATAGTGATGAGAAGACACGGTGCCCACTTCCAAGGGCCCCAGACCCTAGTGACAGACACAGAGGAGGAAGCCGTCACTGCGCTGGGGACAAAGAAGAGGGAATTAATGTGAGAACCTCAAAGGGGTGAAGGAAGGCTTGATGGAGAAAGTACTCAGTTATTTAAACCCTGCTCTGGGAAGGCAGGTACATGTATATTATGTTACACATGCTAATTTCCACATAACTCCAACATATTTGTTTTATTAAGTTTTAAAAATGGAACAGGGTATAAAAAGCAGAGGGGATGTTCCAAGCCAACAGGACAATTTATGCAAAGGCTGTAGTTGAAAAAGAGCCCCTCGGCATAGGAAACAATAACACACCGGGCATAGAAATTCCCTTGACAGCGATGCAGTGTCCAAATGGGGCAACCCTGACAACTAGACACCCGTGGTCCACTTGACCTTGGGCTGTCCCCCCGTGCACCACAGCCAGCAGCACCCTGGCCTTAGGGCTTCTGGTCTCATTGGAGAACCCCAGCCCAAGAATGGGCATTGAGTCCCCGGCTAGAAGGCAGAGTAGAAACTGAGACTATCTCAGAGCCTGGAGAACCAGGGCAGTCGTTTCTACACTAGACTTAGATTGGGAGTCTTATAAAAGGTAACTAAACACGGAGACTAACATAACACCTTCAAGATGCTTCTCTGCAGCCTCAGGCATCCACATGGCAGGGCCATTTTCCCCACCATCTGAAAGAGCTGTCTTGATGCTTCAGCTCCCCAAATTCTATACCCAAGAAACAAGGTCCAGCGTGTCGAACCCCAAGCATGAGCAGACAAAAGTATCCTCTGACAGACCCGAGGCTCGTGGAGACTCAGCCCGCCAGGAACCTCTTTGAAAACACTGCTACACATTCATGATGTGAGCCAGAGTTGGCCCAAGAGAAGAAAACATTTCCAGATAAGCCAATCAAACCATTATGTCTCAAATCCCTTGTGACAGGGAGTAAGTTCCATTATTGCTTCTACAGCTCAGCTTTAGAACTCAGCTGAGGGAGAATCAGCGCAGTCTTTTCTTGCCTGGCCAGCAATCAACTCGCCTTTGTCTCATAGCTCTGCTGATCTTGACAAGAGAAAGAAATAAGATGCTTCCACCCAGAACTCCACCTGCCATTTCTCGCCATAGCAAGCCTGCAAGTCCAGTTTCCGGATCCAAGTCCTGTATTTTCCCAAGACACCAGAGAGTAATAAAGCCCACTCACTTTCTCTGCAATACCTGAGAAGCACCAATCACAACACAATCAAAACCAGGCATTTGTTTAAGGGAAACAGTAGCAGAGACGTTTAGTAGGGGGGAATAATGAGCTGGGTCAAAGAATTAAAGAGGATCAAAGGTGACCCTGAGGGTTCCCCATTACATGAGGCTGCATTTCATATCTGGGTGATCTTCTTAAGCAGAAGACGGCTCAGATGGCCAGCTGAGTACAAGACAGGGAAAGACATGGACTCTTAGGGACCCAAATAAAGGTTCAATTGGTATCCCAGGAAAACTATGTGCAGAAGGAGGGCGTGACACTGATCAAAGTCCACACAGGTAGGAAACCTAGAGATGCTGAAAGGCAGCTGATACCTGAGGAGGAGCTGAGGAATAAGAGGCTCAGACACCCCTTTGAGGTCGAAAAGTCAGCATGCTGTTGGAGCCTGCATAGGAGAAGGAGAATGTGCAGGGGAGAAGCCAGAGACTTGAGAGAAGCTGCAGATTTTAATATTTCTAAGGCATAGCATTTGAAGAATGACAAGGACCAGGCTGCGCACTTGGAATGAACAGCTAAAGTGGAATGTAGGTGAAGGATGCTGAAGCCAGAGAGACCCAGAAATGATGGGGTCTGACAGAAGAAACCTGAGTTGTGGGTAATCTCCGAACACTCCTGGGTCATGGCAGGACTCTGGGGGAAGGAGGTATAGTGCTGATCGGGTCATAAGGCTTGATAAAGGCGCAGGTCATTGATTTGGACAGATGAAACGTGCCTCCAAGGAGAGGGCAGGAAGGGCCAGAAGTAGTTGTAGAGGCTTAGAGAAGGTCAGCCCCTGCCTGGGCCGCCTGATACTGGGTGTGGGGCATAGCGGCCTTCCCCAGTGAGGCCCGTTCAGCTGCACCAAAGTGGGAGGTCCGGACCCTGAGAGGGCGACACGGGAAGCACCAGGGAGGGGTCAGCAATCACAGAGTAGAAGAGGAGGAAATGTGGAGAGGCAGGCGTGGTGGTGCCACTGAGGAGGGGGACGGCAGAGAGGGCCTACTTCTTTCTTTCATCCATTGATCGTGACGAGTTCCTCAAAATGAGTGAGTCTGAAAGTGCTTGAAGACTCTGGAGAGAAAGTGGTCTCTCTGCACAGAGCAGGGCTGCAGGGGCCATCAGGATGGCACTGTCAGCACTCCTGACTGCAGGGGGGGGTGTCTCTTCGGGGAAGCTGCATTCGCATCCGTCTTAAGCTTCCTCCACCCTACGCCCACCATGTGACCCATATGGGGAAAAGTGATAAAAATCACATGTACCCCATATGAGTCAAGGAAGACATTACAAGAGGAAAATGTCTGTTCAATTCAAAACCTGGATATTGAACTTCTACTGACCAACATAATTCTTTTGTGCTTAAAAAATAACTAGTTTGTGAAAAGCTCAATGAGAATGAAATTGAGCTCACATGTGTCAGAGTCATCTGACCAGCACACACGGTTGCATGTGCCATGTTCTCCCATTTCCCAGGTACCTGCAGTAGAAGCAGAGCACAAGTTATTCCAATTCACTTGTCCTCATCTTCCGCTAACAGACCGTGAGCTTCTTTCTTGTTAGATTGCTAAATCTTTGGAATATTTAAGCAGCCTAACTCCATCTGACCAAGATTACTCACCAACAAAGGAATGAACTGTTCAAACTCGAATGGCTTGCTGCTTTAAAACATTATATACACGGGCCAGAAGTACAACACAGGAAACTCTTCTGCGTGGAGAACAGAGAAGTGGTTCATTGTGATCAGTCCAGAAGATGATAATACCCTGTAGACCCAAGGGCTACGTCCATCTTCCTTTACCAGAAATTTCAGAAGTTGGTATATACTTTCCAAGCTAAAAACTATTACATAAATAACTTGGAAACGTCAAGTGATATTTCTGAGGCCTGCCAATGGTTTAACCACAACAGAGCTCCTGGCCAATATATTCACGAAAAGTTCATAAGAAGTTACTTCGAGAAAGCTGTACTCACAGCAAATAGATTTCTTCTCCTAAGAAAGAATGCATAAATCAATAGTTAAAGAAAGAAAAGGAAAAGGAGGTTTGTCATAATAGCACAAGAAAAGACCTTTAAAAGAAGTTTAGCAATAAGACTACCCAAAGACTCTGTTATTAATAGATTATTGTTATTGCTAGTATTAAAAATTCATTCAAACATTTCTCTCATACTTTTCCTACCCACAGATTAGATGTAAAAATGTCTTAACTGAGCCTAAAAGCAAAGAACAGGCCCTTGGCATTGCTACCGCCTGGCTGTGTGATCTCAGACAAGGCACTGTTCCTCTCTGGGGCCTTGCCTAAAACCCCAGAGTCCCTGTACTTCTTTTCAACTCCGATAGGTTATGATTCCAGAGGCCTGCCAGGGCCACACATCCAGCCCTCTGCCTCCCTGGCAATAGACAAAGCAAAGAAAATACAATGTGGAGAGACATTTTAAAATATGAAATCACACAAATAGGCAGTTGACATCCCAGAAGGAAAGGGGCAATTGTGACTCCACCTATGATGTCGCAAGGCTTTCGGATTTTACAAACAGAATTTTACTAACACAGGCTTTTACGGATATAAACTGGTTCACACCAGAATCTGGATGTGACTTAAGAAAGTAACCAGAATTCTAAAGAAGGGAGCCTGTTTAAAAGGTGAGCGTGAGGGGTTGGAGGAGGTACTAGAAGTTAGACTTTAAGAGTTAAAAATGAGCAGGAGAGGGCGGCGCCTGTGGCTCAGCAAGTAGGGCCCCGGCCCCATATACCGAAGGTGATGGGTTCAAACTCGGCCTCGGCCGAACTGCAAAAAAAAACAAAAAAAAAAACTAGCTGGGCGTTGTGGCGGGTGCCTGTAGTCCCAGCTACTTGGGAGGCTGAGGCAAAAGAATTGCCTAAGTTCGAGAGTTGGAGATTGCTGTGAGCTGTGTGACGCCATGGCACTCTACTGAGGGTGATAAAGTGAGACTCTGTCTCAAAAAAAAAAAAAAAAAAAATGAGCAGGAGAAAGCAGCACAAGGCAGTCAGAATTTGACAGGTGAGTGGTCACTGACAGTTCAGAGCACACGGAAGGGGAGTAATTGGGGGGTCCACACTTACGGTGCATCTTAGAAGGGTACAGGTGAAACTTACTAAATGTAGAATATAAACGTCTGCACACAATAATGAAGAAAATGCCATGAAAGCTATGTCAACCAGTTTGATGAAAATATTTCAAATCGTATATCAAACCAGCACCTTGTACCCCATGATTGCATTTATGTACACAACCATGATTTCATTTAAAAAAAAAGCATTTTAAATCTGAAAAAAATCTTGGGTGGCACCTGTGGCTCAAGGGAGTGGGGCACCAGCCCTATATGCTGGAGGTAGTGGGTTCAGACCCAGCCCAACCAAAAACTGCAAAAACAATTAAAAAAAAGAATCTTAACTCCATGGGAGGCTGAGGCAAGAGAATCGCCTAACCCCAAGAGCTGCTGGTTGCTGTGAGCTGTGATGCCATAGCACTCTACCGAAGGTGACAAATTGAGACTCTGTCTCTTAAAAAATATATATATATATCTTAACTCCATTTAAATGTGGCCTGAGAGAGACCAAAATGCAGAATTAATAAGGGTCTCCTTCCCTGGGGTCTACAGAGGAGTGAGTTTACAGGAGAGGACGATATTGAGCTAGAGACAGATATAAAAGAGCCTCACCAACATGAGGTCAAGGTGGCTCTCTTCGAAATGGCTCCAAGCTTACAAGACTTACTTATCCTTGGTTAATTTTAGGAAAATCAGAACCCACCACTCACAAAACACCCAGCCTTGCCCTCCATGCTGGGAATCCACATTATTAGCCTTTTTTCCTGGCGATTGGTGCCTGGGAGCCTAAAAGTAGGAAGGTCAACACACATGAAGACGATTCGCGTACCATAGAGAAAACGTACATAGGAGACACTGACGTCTGAGTTACCTACTGCCCGTGCTGGGCCACCTTAATCCAGGGTGACAGTCAACAAATCCCACGCTCCCCAATGCCTAACAGATGCTAAAAACATACAGATAAGTAAAAGAGTATGTGAACTAAGATAAATTTAAGGCTTCCCCTCTCAGCGACTGATTTCACTGGACCCCCTCTTGGCCAAAAAGATCCCTAAAACTGAGTTGCTGACCATGAAAAAGGAGATCAGACAGGCCTCATCCCTCTCCCCTGCTTGAAGACGTCCTCTGTGACTCCCTAACAGGCACAAGGCTGTGTAAGTCCGACTGCATCATCAGTGTACACAGCACGCCACTGCGGCCTGGCCAGTGCTTTGTCTCTGATTAACAGACCCTTTTTGTTAAATATGCCTTTTCACTGGCTCCTAATCTTTTAGACAGAGATCTTTTAGATCCTGATCTTTTAGACTCCTGATCTTTTAGGCAGAGCCTAACTTTGAGCCAATGGTCAGCTAAAGAACCTTTAAACCCACCTCCAACCTGTAAGCTCCCTGCTTCTAGATGTCCCACCGTATGGGGCTAACCCAACAAATGTTTTCCACGTATTGATCTCTGACTTCACCTATAATCCGTGTCTCCCTAAAATGTATCAAACCAAACTGTAACCCCACCGCCTCAAATCCACATGCTCAAGGCTTCCTGGGTGTGGCTCCAGGTCTTGGTCCTCAAATGTGGCTCAGAATAAACCTTCTTAAATTATTTTACTGAGTATGGCTTCTTTTCCATCTATAATTTTTGGTGCAAAAAAGAATTTTCCTGACTTAAAAAATAAATGACTTCTAATGTGAAACCCTAAACCTGTCGCAGATTTTTAAATAAGTGCTCATGATAAAGCCCTGAAATTAAATCCTCAGTGAGGTGAAGTAAGGTAAGAATGGGATACAAGCTCACCATGCCCTTTTCCCAGAAAGAGACCAAGGCAGAGAGTGACAGTGTGGCTCTCCAAAAAACAGCCCGAGTCAGCAATTAAAAGAACAATGTGCAGAATTTAAGATTCTGCTCCCCAGAACAGACCAACATTCAGCTATTTGCCTATGAACAGGTCCTCGGTGGGACACAACTCCAAAACCACTGTGAGGAAAGACAAAAGAATCTACCCCAGACACTGTCTGGCTAGTAACTCCTTCAACCACAACCTCTGTAGCCAGCTGTCCCAAGCAAACGCATCCTAGCTGCACACAAGCCTGATTCAACCAACTGTTAGAAAACGTACTTTCTAAGAACGTGCTTATCCAGTGGGGAGCTGGTGCCATTGTCATTGCATCTGACATGTTCCACCCCAACTTTGAAAAAGTATGATTTCTATTAAAAATTGGGGAGGCAGGACATCCCTAGAGAAGCTATCAGTAGAGCTACTTCCAAATTCCTGAAGGAACTCAGGAGTTTTTGATAAAACAAAGTCATTAACGAGTTTTTGATAAAACAAGTCATTAATACTAAATCATCCTCCATGGTCTGCGAAGGCCCCCATACTCTATTAACTATAGGAGAGGAGTCAGAGTTTTTAGGAAAGGAGATAATTTTCTAGGTGATTCTTCTGAAAGAATTAGCTGGACATATTCCAGAGCAGGCCAACTGGGGTTGGAGTGTACTGGTCTTAGTTTTTCAAATAACCATCTGGGTGTCTTTGAGTAAGTCATTTGCACATTCAAAATCTCTTGTTTTCTTGTCAAATGCAACATTTGGGCCAAAATCTCCACCAGCTGTAAACTTCTAAAAATCTCTAAGTAATAGTTTACTGTGTCGTTGGCAGACTGCCTTGATAATCAGAAAGATCCAATTAATACTCACCGTGTGGAATATTCTATTCGTAGTTTCACAAAATGTACTGTTTTGGAATGGAAGGCGTTCAGATCATGAAATCCAGTCACTTTGTCTTTTAAAACAAAGAATCTGAGGCTGCAAAATGCTCAATAACTCTCTTAAATTACAAGCTAATTAGTGGCAGAGGCAAGACCAACCAAGGCTGCCTGACGGGTCCTAGTGGCACTAAACCACATTGTTAGCCAGCCGGCTTCAGACTGTTTTCTCCACTAGCAGCTGCTTCACACCCTCCCCATATAATCCACAGTATGGCTTTTACGTCTACTGTTAAACGCAGCCCACATCACAGCTGTGCTTTACTGGTCTCGGAGTTATTAGTTTTCCAGGCACCTAATCCAGGAGACATGGAAGCATGACCCGAAGGTTTCGTGAAAATGTGCCCAGGATAAAATACTTTTAGAAGTCCTTGGAGGTTTGTCTGAAAGGGCAAATACCTACACACCATCCACTTGCTTCCCATTTTATACGCAAATGAGTATTTTATGGGGAGGAAGATCCCTGCAAACCCACGCCTGACCCAACAACTTTAGAAACCAGAACACAGCCTCCCTTGCGTAAATAGTTTGTCACTCTGGCTTCGGGCCACTGTGACAGCAGGACAGTACCCCCGGCACTTATATGGAGACTCTGCAGGTCGGGACCCACACTTCCTGACGGCACAGGTCCTGCCTTACCAGCCCCCTCGGTGGACACTGCATCTATTTCTGGCTGCGGCTGCTGGGCACGACAAAGGCGACGCTGGAAAACCGCTCCCGCCACTTCCCCAGGTATGGAATCTTTGGAGGGACTGCTCTGAAAATATTTTAAGGACACGCTAGGAATTTCTGTGCAGGAGCAATGCCACATGCCACCCAGCATGCTGCAATTTGTTCCAACATGAGACAATTTGTTCCAAAGAGTACAACCGGCTGCTAGACATCAAACCCTATATTAGGTTGGATCCAGCGACTCGGTTGAATCTCTCAGACATAATGATGTGTGAAAGAAGCCAGGCACAAACGAGTACGTGCTGCAGGATTCCATCCACAGAAAATCAAAATAAAATGAAAAGCAGCCTAACCGGTCTGTTACACTGATAGAAGTCTGAATGACAGTTCCTTCTGGGGTGGGGCATATTGATTGGAAGGGGGCACGGGGAGCCTCCAAAATGCTGGAAATGCTCAATTTCTTGATCTGGGTAGTAGTTACACATGTGTAAAAACATTCAAACATTCATCAAACTCTCTGTCAGATGTGTGAAGTGCAGTGTATATGTGTCTTATCTCAACAAAACATTAATTAGAAATATTATGTGGAGTCCCCAGATGTAAATGGAGAATAAACTTCTTCCTTTTCTTCAGCATATTGGAGATTTTTTGAGCTGAGTGTGTATGTACTGTGCTATGATTAGCAATCACAATAGCTAAACTAAATGCCTATCTATACCGGGGCCCTGTGCATGGAGACTTGAATGAATTACCTCCTTCAAGTCCTCAAAACACCTCCGAGAGGTAGACCCCATCCATGTACCCCTTTCACAGATGAGAAAGTGAGGCACAGGGAAGTGAAGTTCATTTCCAAAGTTACACGGCAAATACAATGGCAGAGCTGGGATTTGAACCCAAAGTAGTCTGACTCTAGAGCCCTTGTTCTTAATTGACCTTAATATTTTGTCATACGCTACAAGATAAGGAGATTTTTTTAAAGTTTGATAATATTTAACGGGTTTTATCTTTTCCCCAGTGCCTGAGAAGCTCCTTAACTTTATAACGCAGTCTGCATGTTGAGCTTTCAGAGAAAGAGAAGCCTGGCCTGGGCAATGGGTCCTACACCTCAGAACTGACTCAGTCCTGAGTTCAGGAGATGCCACTGGGTTAGTCTGAGCGTCTGTGCTCTCGGCCCTTAGTAGAGGAAGTGACGCCATTACTGACCTGTTGCGATCTGACAGTATTCCTTTCCCTTACAAAAGACACACAGTGGGGGTACCAGTATTTTTAGCCTCTAGTCGTGGTGGCTTTCTGGAAGACCATGTCCTAGGACAAAATTTCCATATTTTTAAGATCTGCTTTAGGCCTTTTGACAAGATGAAGGGGGCTTGTTTTCTTGTTTTTCCAGCTTTTATATTGTTATTATATTAAATAGAACGTATCCGTGACACCTGGAGAAGGCATTAACCACTCTTCAATTATGAAATGCATAGCTTGTTATTTTCCAGACACTCCCTTTTTTTTTTTTTTTTTTTTCCTGAGACAGTCTCAAGTTGATGCCCTGGGTAGAGTGCTATGGAATCACAGCTCACAGCAACCTCAAATTCTCGGGCTTAAATGATTCTCTAGCCTCCGCCTCCCAAGTAGCTGGAACCATAGGCGCCCGCCACAATACCTGGCTATTTTTTGGTTGTAGTTGTCATTGTTGTTTAGATGGCCTGGGCTGGATTTGAATCCACCAGCTCCCGTGTATGTGGCTGGCGCCCTAGCTGCTTGAGCTACGGGTGCTGAGCCAGACACCCTTTTTTATCTTTCATGGCCTTCTCCATTAGTTTCTCTTAAGTTCTTATATGAAAACCTGTTAGGTCACTGATTTCTTGATTAAAAGGAGCCATAAACTACATTCCCTCCAAAAATCCAATGGGGTGGGGGAGGTAGCAGAAAGCAATGTAATGACATTTTAGGCTTTATCTATAACCAGGCCCATGACATAAATTAACTTGGTCTCCAAAATGTGAATACAGAGTTGTCCCAATTCCACCCCAGCTCACTACAATGATTGCTGATGCACTCACTTCTTTTTTTTTAATTTTTATTTTTTATTAAATCATAGCTGTGTTCATTATTGCAATCATGGGGTACAGTGTGCAGGCTTCATATACAATCTGAAATATTTTCATCCAACTGTTCGACATAACCTTCGTGGGATTTTCTCGTTTATTGCATGAAAACATTTGTGTTCTGCATTTAATAGGTTTCACCAGTCCCCTCTAAGATGCACCGTAAGCGTGCTCCCACCATTTACCCTCTCTCCACCCACAATGCAGTCACTTTTCAAGTAACTCGAAAAAGTGATTGTTGAAATTTTCAATAAGAAATTGGTCTCATCCCACTCTATCCCAATGATTTGTGTCCCTGTTGTCGGGGCTTTGCTAGGTCACGACCCTGCAGCTAAGCCCGGCAGGAGCAGCTCACTGAGTGTCAATCTCAAGGTCAGCCGTGCCTCCCCTGAACAGGGTGTCAGGTCCTAGACAACACGCTTCCTATCTGCCCTCTGCACTTCTGTGCTCTACCAGTGATGTTCTGCCAGACTCCAGTCCTCTGCCAGCCCATCTACAGCAGTCTGCCCACCTCCAGCCAGCCCCAGAGCATGGTCCCACTCCCTATGGTCATATATTGGCTCTACCCATTGTGGTAGGATAATTTCCCAGAACCGCTCCTTCTGAGTAATGCCTAAGGAAGCGTTGCCTAAATCAAACCAGAACACGCTGGCTTTTGGCCACACAGCAGAGTTGGACTCACTCACTGGGCCTTCTCCCTCCACCTGATCTGGGGCCATGAGAAGACTATCTCGCCCAGCTTCCCTGCAGGTGCCAAGGTCTACCAGACCAAGCAGGGCCCCACAGTGCCTAAAAGCTCACCCAGTGACTTTGCTCCACTGCCCCAAAAATTCAGGCTCTATGATCCAGAAATCTCTGCAGGCAACAAAATTGACATTCTCTGTTTCAACAAGTTCTGAGTGATTTCAAAGATGTTTAAACTGCTAAGTGTGAACCAAGCATGGAAGGGAGTCGAGCGTCCAGCTTCTGCATCTCAGCCAAGCACAGCCTATTCTCCAGTTAGCCTTCCTGAAGTGATTCACACACATATACATACCAAAGAGGAAAATATACATATACCTTGTTCTTTTCTGAAAATGGGCTTGGAAAAAGAAAAAACAAAAACAAAAACAATAAAAGCTAAGAGGGCAGAGAAGTAATGCTTAATTAGAAAACACAGCTTTGAGATAATTTCAGAATTGAATAATAAATTTGGTGATAGCTAAAATAAACATAGACATCATTTATTTCTAATAGAAATAAGAAAATG
Source organism: Perodicticus potto (assembly GCA_963574655.1). Classification (NCBI taxonomy): domain Eukaryota; kingdom Metazoa; phylum Chordata; class Mammalia; order Primates; family Lorisidae; genus Perodicticus; species Perodicticus potto. The sequence goes on from CAUYRH010064490.1 coordinate 21,107, forward strand.
TGATTCTCAAGCAAATGCGCCAACCACAGCAAAAACTGCACATTGTACAGGAAATTATAAGCAAACAAGGGATCCTTCAAGAGCATCCAGGGGGCCAGGAGCAGCGGCTCAGGCCTGTGATCCCAGCACTCTGGGAGGCAGAGGTGGGTGGATTGCTTGAGCTCAGGAGAGGAGTAAGGGACCAGCCTTAATAAGAGCAAGACCCCATCTCCAAAAAAAAAAAAAAAATAGAAAAATTAGCCAGGCATCATGGCAGGCACCTATAGCCCCAGCTACTCAAAAGGCTGAGGCAGGAGGATGGCTTGACCCCAGCAGTTTGAGGTTGCTGTGAACTAGGATGCCACAGCACTCCACCCAGATACCCACTCTGTCTCAAAAATTAATAAAAAAAAGAGTGTCAAGGGTCTACTATACTAGTATTGTCAAGAGGAAAATTTACTTATTTTGAAGATACTTTTGATACACTGCTTCCTGCCCGCTGCCAAGTGGCGAAGCCAAAGGTAAGCTCTCGCGTGATGTTCTTACCTGGTCATCATAGCGATAAGTAAGGAACTGCTCCCCTGTTGTATCTTCAAGAAAACTTCCCTGAGGAGAGAGTGCAAACTCAGGAAGGAAATAGGCTCCCGGAGACTTCTCTGCTGTGGTCTGAAAGGCAAAATCACTTGGTCACAAAAAAGGCTCCAGTAAGGACCCCCTGATGGGTAAAGTCCAAACTGGACATTCCAAGAGAATCAACCCACTAAATGCTACGCCAAGAAAAGAAAAGGAAGTTCTCTCTCTGGGCAAAGACCAAGGTTAGGCACAGCAGGCGTCTGTGTTGGGACACTGTCAGGCCATTCCAAATGGGCACAAGCATCTATTCCCTGATTCCTGCCTTTCTCTCTCTCCTGCTGTCTCCACTCTATCTGCCAGCAGTCCAGCCACAGAGTTAACGTTAAGTTTTGTACTTGCCAATCTATTGTTTTTAGAGTTCCTTCTTTCCTGCCTTCCTCTCGCCCTTCCTTCCTTAAACGTTGGCAAAAGAGTGGGAAACAAATTTTTTTCCATATTACAACAGAAATGTATGCGCATTGCAGAAAATTCAAAAAATACGGACAAGTGCAAAAGACAATAAAGATCACCCATAATTCTTCAACCTGCAATAACTACTTTTAATTGTTCAGTATATTGACTTTGAGACTTTTTTTCCTCATAATGTTTTCTTATGTTTATATAAAAGTCTAAGGTTTGATAAACATGGGTTTTAGACCTTGGCACCGAATTTTTATACTAAAGCCTGAATAGTTGGGGTCTGAGGGGAGTCAGGAAGGAGGAGCTCCTCTTTGGGGGAATGTGCCTTGGATATGTGGGTCACTGTGAAAGTGTTACAGTCCATTATTTCACTTCCAAGAAAGTCAGTCAACAGTGTCCTTCCTGATCGACCTGTGCAAGTTTCAACTTGCTGGGCTTATGGGTGTTGCTGGGAGGGCTTCATTTGCCGCTATCCACGTGGATTTTATATTTCTTGATTTTTTTTGTATCTCAAAACTTTTGTAATGATCCACATGATGGCTAATGGACTGGTTGCCATCATGCTGCCTCCTTCATCCTGGGAGGGCCCAACAAAGGGAAGTCCGAAGATTCAGGGTGCTTAGCAGGATCACTTCCAGGAGGAAAACAAGGAAGGAGACAGAAGCTCCGTATTTAATTCCACCCAATCAAAAAATCGTGCATCCATGACTATGCCATGCCACCAACTGGAAACCTCATGCCCTTGCCTGAGAAGGAATGGGTAAGAAACAGAGGAAACAGGCCACCGGAGATTCTCTGAGGAGCAGGAAAGAAATGTCATCTCTAAAACCTCTGCTGCCCCAATGGACTCATTCCCAAACTGAAGCTATGACTGAAGCAAAAATATCCATGTGAATACTACATTTAACAAGCAAAGTCAACATGGGATAAGTTTGTCAAGGAACACAGCAGAGATCACTCCACCAGACTAGATAGTCTAGACAGCAGATTGTTCAAATAATTTCAAGATTTTCTTATTAAACTTCATTCACATGAGAAATTTGGTACCATTGTTGTTAATTGCCTCTCTTGACTTCAGAAGTCATAGAATACTCATAATTGAGTATTCAGTTCAGAAGTCATTCTATTCAGAAGTTATAGAATACTCATAATTTTAAATGCCTAAGGGGACATTAGAGAAATCATCTAGGTCAACCTTCTGACTGTACAAATGAAGAAACTAAAGACCTAAGACTTAGGAGACTTCCCAATTTCCACAGAGCCAGGACTAGAGCCAGAGCTGGAACCCTGGCAGATCCATTAGCTGGCCGCTCATTCAACACACACTTCCTGAGCATTTGCTACATGCCTGGCAGAGTTCTCAGGGCTGTGGATACAAAGATCAGGTTCCTACTTTGAGGGAAGTCATGTTCTTGAAGGGGATACATAATAGAATAAGTAATCAAATATATAAGCAAGAAAATTGAGGTTTTGAGTTTGCCAAAGGACATTGACAAGGCGATTGGAGAATAACATTCGGGAAAGGCTCTTCCATTTTACATAAGACGGTCATCCCCAAGAAGGTAGGATTTCAGATAATAACTAAAGCATAACAAGGAGCCAGAAAGGAGGTCAGTGAGACTAGATTCAGCATGGACAAGTAAGAGAGTGGCACGTGAAGTGGAGGAAGGAAGGAAGCTCCAGGATGGTCAAGGAGCTTGTGGGCCACAGCACGGGGTAGGAGAACCACAGCTGAGTATTTAAACCATATGGACAGCTTTATGGGCAAGGGGGTAAACAGAGACAAATGGAATCATAAAGACCAGGTAGAAGGCTGTTGATATGGACCTGGGTGAGAAGGCTTGGTTCCTTGGACTGGGATGATGGCAGTGGAGAAGGAGAGAGGTGGATGGGTGAGTAGAACCAACAAGACTTGCTGCTTAGGGAGGAGAGAGAAATCAAAGGTGATTTCTGGGCTGAAAAGGAACACAAAGGATGGGTAGCCCTCATCCAGCATTGTAGAGTCCATGGTTCTGTCTGACATCTCTGTGAGACATTCATGTGGGGAGCTTGAGTTGGCCATTCAATAGGCAGATTAGAGTTCAGAAAGGACACTGGAGGCTAAGACGGCTTTGGGCACCATCACTTACATTCTCAGACATACATGCAGGTGTTTATGGGCATGATGCCAGAAAGGCCCCTGTCTAGAGAAAGAGTTTAGCAGGCACAAGAGCCTTGGCTGGAACCCTCAATCATTCTAATATTTGAAAATAAGTAGAGAAGCAAGCAAAAGAAACTAAAAATGGTCATCAACTAGAGTAGAATAAAGAAAAAAGCAAATATTGGATCCTAAAAAGATCAAGCATCAAAGAGAGCAGTGGACTGTCTTGAACGCCACTTAGAGACTGAGAAGGACAATGAAGAGACATGGCCTTTGGATCTGGCAACAAGGATGTCACTGCTGACCTTGATGAGGGTGGCCACAGCACAGTGGCAGGGACAAGGGCAGCGGGTTTGAATAGTGACTGGGAGAAGAGGAAGGAGAGCCCAAAGGGAGACTTGGGCTGGGCAGTAGCTAGAGGGGAATGTGGGATTGCAATTGGATTTTTTTTTTTTTTTTTTGAGACAGAGTCTCACTTTGTCACTTTGGTGGAGTGCTGTGACATCATAGCTTACAGCAACCTCTAACTCCTGGGCTTAAGCGATCCTCTTGCCTCAGCCTCCCCAGTAGCTGGGACTGCAGGTGCTGGCCACAACACCCAGCTGTTGTTAGGGTCTCACTCTTGCTCAGGCTGGTCTTGAACTCCAAGCTCAAGCAATCCACCTGCCTCGGCCTCCCAGAGTGCTGGGATTACAGGCGTGAGCCAGCAAGTGGGTTTTTTAAAAGATAGGAGATACTAGAATATCTGGGTTTTCTGGGTTACTGGAATAATCCAATTGTGAGAGAGAGAGAGAGTAACAGAGGAGACAGAAGAGATAGCTGCAGGAGTTAAAGCCCCTGAGAAGGAAGAGGAGTGAAATCCAGATTGCACGCAGAAAGGTTGGCTTTTGTAAAGATTAGGGTGCTGGATATGTGTCATTTCACATCAGGTTATGTTTCTTTGCTGGCCCAGCTGCTGGGCTTCCACCTCCAGGTGCTTGCTTCTTGGACACCCTTCTACTGGGTCCCAGGGATGTGCCTGATCCCAAAATTGTCCATCTGTCCCTATCACCCACCTTCCCTCTCACATAACTTTCTTACCACTTACTGGCTCTCTTTTCTGGGCCCCTCTGCAGCTGCCCTGCATTGCCCCCAGATAAGTGCCTTCTGCAGCAAGGGGGGACGGTCATTAGCCTGGCATAGATAAAATATTCTGAAGTCTCTTTCTGCAGTACCGTAACACTTCTCTGTAACCAGAGTATTTACTCACCATTGTGTTTCTGCACTATCAAAAACAACCATAAACATTTTGAAAGCTCCACTGACCTTTTCTTTCTCTGCTTAAATTCAGATCGGGTAAAATGGTATGTTAGCCGATTCCAAGCTTCTCTCTCTCAAGGTCCATTTGGGAGGACATTCCATAGGGCCAAGGACATGCCCCCACCATGCGTGCACCCCCAGAATGTGGTATGCGGGAGGCTGGCAGGTGGCACTGCCTTAGCCCTGCAGTGGAAGACCTGCTTCCTTGGCAACCCACTACCCAGTAGGCGTTCAGAGTTACTAGTCCCCAGGGTAAACCAGATGCTTCCCACACCCACATTGCACTCCTCCTTATAGTTAAATAATCAAGATTTTATATTTGCCACCTTTCATCAAAATTCTTACTCTCAAGTAAATTTCAATCACTCAGGAGTTGATTCTACAGCCTGGATGCCATCCAAGCCCCTTTTGTCTACACATGGAGCCTTCGTGACTACCTTTAGTTACTGGGAGCTCATTCTCTTCCAAGACAACAAGGGTCTATGAGAATCCAGACAATGTACAGGTTTATAGATACCAAAGCAGCCTGGAGTGGCCCATGGCTCTCTCCAGGGAGGCCCCCTTCTATCCCCCCCCCACACACACCCAAGCCACAAACACCGAAATCGAATTCTAGATTCCAGACAGAGTGGCATCTAGGAAGGAACAAGGATCTGGGACGTGGAAGTACAGAATTAGCAGGGACTTGAGATATAGTCCAGTCCTAGCCCCCTCTTAAGGCAAGAATCTTTCCTGCAGCCCTTCCTGCAGACACAACAGCTTCCACAGAGGCCCTTTGAAGAAAAAGGCAAGAAAAGGGCAGACCCAAGTCACTGAGCTGGGAGTGTGGAAACTGTCTCACGTTGTCCTCGCAGCTGCCCTGTGGGGCGTGTGCCGTTCGCCTCATTGCAACAAGAGGAAACCAAGATGCAGGAAGGCAGGTAGTCGGCCCAGGGATGCCTTCCCCTGGCTGCCCAGCGAAACCTCACTTCTGTTCTATTCCATTTCCTTCTCTTCCTCAGTGGATACGTTTCTTAGAAAAATTGGGCCTTTTCTTAGGAAAAATGGCTGAGTTCAGTCATAGCTTCAGAAACCAAGCTGCACACAGAAGGTGTGTGTTTGGCATTTCTACCCAGATGCTACTGACTTCCTCAGCTCTGCACAGGCCGAGGTGACCAGAAAGGTCAGGCCAGGGCCCTTAAGTAGCAAGAGCTGGAGGCAGGGGAGGCAGCCCAGGGCACAGAGCCAGGGCCCAGCAGAGAAGCTGCCAACATGTGGCTCCTTCACAGCCGCTGTCCACAGCAGCTGAGTCACCAAGGACAGACGGGCAGAATCCAGACAGCACCTCCAGGAACTGTGACTCTGAGACCTGGGGTCCAACTCTGTCTCCTATAGCTGTCTCCTCTGCCTCCAGCTATAGGAGGACGTAAGTATGGGAAGCTCACACAAAAACAGGACGTCAGGCTTCTAGGCCTCAACCTACACCCCGTAAAGAATCAAGAATAATTAACTATGAGGGCTGGGTAAAGCACGTGGCCGATTGTGATACTGTGATATAATAAGAATATGTACTTGGCCTCTGCCCGAGCCTCCTGACATAGAGCTCCTAAAACCATTGGACCATTTATATTTGCCACCAGAGCTTCTTAAGGCTCTGTAACTTCCTGGGTGACAGGAACATCTGACACAGCTCCTAAATTCCTCAGACTCTCTGGGGTGACAGGAGCATCTTTTGATCTAATGTGATGTCTCTTGGTAGGGACCAACTATGTGATCAGAGGGCTGCAACTCTGAGTTCCCCAACATCCAGGGAGGAGACAGGGGATAAAAGTGAAGTTGATGCCAACAGCCTGTGATGCCTGCAGGTCAGCCCAAAAGGGCTGGGTTCAGGGAGTTTCTGCACGGGTGAACACATCCATTTGTTTGGAGGGTGACATCCCAACTCCTGCCATTCTTTGGTATCCTTTACTGTAAGTAACATTTATGAACAAATCAGCAAATACAAGTGGAGTGTTGCCCTGTGTTCTACAAGCATCTCTAGCAAACTAATCAAACCCAAGGAGGGGTTCTGACCTGTTGGTCAGAAATGTAGACGACAGCCTGCTATTGGACTTGACGTCTGAAGTGAGGTGCAGTCTTGTGGGACTGAGCCCTTACTCAACAGGACCTGATACTGTCTCCAGGTAGAATTGGCTTGAATCAGGGGATGCCTGGCTGCTGCCCACCAGAGAATTGCTTAATTGGGGGGAACACACACACTTGGCGTTAGAGTGTTTTGTTGAGTGGAGAGTAGAAAGTAGGAAAAAGCACCTAATTGTTTTTATTTTTTTATTTCTCAGACTGATATAATAGGAAGGGAGAATGGCAGGGGAGATGTGATTATTTTGATACTGGTGAATGGGACCCACTGTGCCTTAAAAGTGAAGCAGCCACTTATTAAAACAAATTCAAGGTAATTCCCTCTGAAAGTCAGCAAGACATTTTGAACGCTTCTCCTGAACCCCTTATCACTCTCCAGAGCACAAATATGGCCAAATACAGAACTTCACTGACCCGAGGCTGTGGCCAGGGAAGGCCTCCAAGTCCTTCTCCCACAAGCAGCTTTTAAGCTGTGTTGCTGCATTCGGGACCGACAGCTGGAGTGCGAGATCTCCTGTCATGCACCTTCTCTTTGTATTTGGCCCGTCATTTCAGCCTGTCAGCACTGGTTGGGGTGCTGACTCCATCTACAGGTGTCTGCTCTCTCTCCTGCCCCCGCAGCAGCCCGAGTTTAAGCAGAATGCTGACCATCTGCACGCTCACCTCTGCTGCAATCACTGAGCAGGAAAGGGCTGAGGCCCTGTGTCTTCCCTCCAGGCTGACAGTGAACTTACCCAATTATAGTTCCTCATCTCCAATGGCCACTAGGGATTCAAAAAATAACCTATCAGATGCTTCAACTCTGCAGTGATTGCAACAGAGCTTAAGACGCTGGGACAAAGGCAAAGCCCTGAGCCACAACTGCTGGATTCTTCCCAGGGCACCAGGGGACTTTTAAAGTCATTGTCAGGAATATTTATGCACACGTCAGTCAGTCTCTATTACTGGCAACCACGGTCTGCAAGGAAGACACCAGCTTCTGGAAGGGAAGTCAGGACCACTCCTGCAGGTGGAGGGGCCCTTTAAAGGATGCCATTCTGTGAGTCTGGAAGTACCGCCCCCAGGGAGAGCAGGCTCCGCGCCAGCAGAGAGTGGCAAGGACTGTCCCCTCCGAATTCCTCTGGGCTGCTCCTCCTGGCCTGGAGAGCTCATGGGATTCTTCCCTTTACAGCGTCCAAGGCCCACAAGGGAAAACCAGTTAACCCATGCCGCTTCAACTCAGTGTACCAGGCACCTTTTCCTTCCAAAACCCATGATATGCATTTTATTTCCTAAATCTGAAACAAACATTAAAAAATAAACCTCCCAGATCACTTTGGTTTTTCAAGTAGGATTTTGTCATCCCCAGACTTCTCAGTCTTGGGTGTCCAAAAGCTTCGTGATGAAATATAAAATGCATTTACTTTGGCAGGTTTGGAAGAAAGGGCTAAAAGAAAAGGAGTTTTCACATTTTTTTCTGAATCTTAAAAATCTTCTACTACTAAGTATGTATTCTCTCTCAAATTTTCTCTCCGTCTCCCCCTTTCCCCAAGACCCTTCCCCACCCCATAGACACACACACACCACACACACAAATACCCAACATATGCAACACACACAAATACCCAACATATGCAACACACACAAATACACACCACACACACTACACAAATATACACCACACACAACATACAAATACACACCACACACACCACATAAATACATACCACACAGAAATACACACCACACACAACACACAAATACACACCGCACACACCACACAAATACATACCACACACAAATACACACCACATACAACACTCAAATACACACCACATACGACACACCACACAAATACACACCATATACAACACACAAATACACAACACACAACACACACACAAATATACACCACACACACTACACACCACATACAACACACCACACAAATACACACCACATACAATACACAAATACACACCCCATACAACACACAAATACATACCACATACAACACACAAATACACACCACATACAACACACAAATATACACCACACACAAATACACACCACACACAACACACAACACACCACACAAATACACACCACATACGACACACAAATACACAACACGCACACAAATACACACACACAAATATACGCCACTCACAAATACACACCACACACCACATACAACACACCACACACAACACACACACACACAACACACAAATACACACCATACACACCACACACGTCACACCACACAAATACACACCACATACAACACACCACACAAATACACACCACACAAATACACACCACATAAATACACACCACATACAACACACCACACAAATACACACCACACAAATATACACCACACAAATACACACCACATAAATACACACCACATACAACACACCACACACCACACACACAAATACACACCATACACAACACACACACACACCACACAACACACAAATACACACCATACACACCACACACAAAAACACACCACACCACATACAACACACCACACACAACACACACACCACACAACACACAAATACACACCATACACACCACACACAAAAACACACCACACACCACATACAACACAGCACACACAACACACACACACACCACACAACACACAAATACACACCATACACACCACACACAAAAAGACACCACACACCACATACGACACACCACACAAATACACACCACATACAACACACCACACAAAAACACACCACATACAACACACCAAATACACACCACATATAACACACACAAATACATACCACACACACAACACACAAATACACACCACGCAAATACACACCACACACAACACACACACAAATACTCGCCATACAAACTACACACCACATATACAAATGCACACCAGGCACACAAATACACACTATACACCACACACATACATACACACCACATACACACCTCACACATACCCCACACACCACACACATATTACGTACACACACCGTGCATCATGCACACACACCACTCACACACAGCCTTAATCAGCACTGGCAAGCAGGGCCCAGAGTCCTCAGTGAAAAGACGCTGCTGGAACACGTCTGACCTTTCAGTTCCCTGAAAGGAGAAAGCCTAAAAGTGGAATCACACTCCTTTCCTGCATCTTTGAACTTTCTTTGGTGCTCAGGCTTTCTACGCACAGGCCTTCAGTAATTAATTTCCTTCCTAGAAAAGCCGCCCGGGTTGCCCTCTCCCCACACAGGGCCCGCATAGCTGGTGTCTGAATCTCCACCACAAAAAGCCCAAAAGGCTCTGGCTGAACAGCAGACTGGCATTTCATAAGTGGTTCCTTAAAAACACGACTATTCCTCTGAATGGAGAGCGGAAAGAAAGCCTTCCCTTGCCAATGTACACAACGCACGGCCTCTCCCTGGAGCCCACCCCCCAAAAATTTCATTTAAGAGTCCATTTTTCAAGACCTTCAAGTAAGCTGACCTATTGGAAACTGACTCAGTTAGCAAAACGTCACACGGAAGTAAGTCTACCTTAAAATGCCCCAGGAAAAAAACTGAAAATAGTATTCTGTGAACAGAGTCCACTGCTAAAGAAAAAACTAGGTGTTGCTCTCAAATCTTAGTAAGTTGTGAATGTCCTGCCCCGGCTCCCTTCCTATTCTCCCTCCCCCTCCCACGCTAGTCGCTGTGGTGCGGGGTCTTCCCACCAGAGCACTCAGGACAGAAGAGTGACCATGACATCTGGCGGGACTGTTGTTGGGGGAAGTGCGCATGTGAGAACGGCCCCGGAGGAGAGGTGCTGTGCAGAGCCAGGCGTTGCTGCTGGGTCCCTGTCCTGCCCCCAGGCAGCCCTTCCGCTCCAACAGCCCAGTCTGGGCCCTGGGCCCTGCACTTTGATCCTAAACTGACATGCGTCTTTTCCCACAACCTCTTCACCACTGACACTCACCATTATTCCTCTGGCAGAGAAAAGACATCTTTGCCGTTTAAATAAAGTACAAGCAAGCATTTTATGTTGCCTAAGTGGTGGGGAATTCAAAAAGCCTGGCGTGTCCAAGTAATTGTTGGGGTTTGCGGGGCATCTTCAGTCGCCCAGTCAGGGTGTGTTTTTTCAGCACCTACCAAGCCCTGTTTTTGACGCTGAGAGTCTAGCAGTCAGCGAAGCAGACAAGGTTCACTTTTCCCAAGGAGCTTACACCCCGATTAGGGCCTGCAGGAAAGGCGCACAGTAAACAGAACTGTGCTCTATCCCCGAGGAGGAAGGCTGGAAGTGCCTGGGGGCCGCTACAAACTGCAGTTTCAAATAGAGCGGTCAGGACAGGCCAAGCAGGTCTGGGACCTCATGGAATCACCTTCTTTTCGGATTTTCTAAACTGGCCAGTTGGATTATACCATCCTCCTTGGAGGTTCCCAAATGTCTACACTCTTTGGGAAGCTGGCTTGGACTTGCAGGGTCTACAGTCCATCTTCCTCCAACAGCAGCAGCAAGGGGACACTCTCCTCCTTGGCCTCCAGGACCTCTCTGCCTCCAAGGCCTTCCAACTTCAGCCCGCCAGGCCTGGCCAGGCACCCCTGCCTCCTCGACAGACGGTGGCCTCTGCCATTCTGCCATGCCTGGCTGTCCTCTGGCCATGCCTCTGCCAGATGAGCCACAGCTCGACACCATGCACACCCTTACAACATAAGGGCAACAGGTATGCGCAAAGAACACTTGTTAGTTGACAACTAATTATGCAGACAGGATGTTCTCTATTGCCAACCTCATTACTAGGAAGCAAATCTGTGTATGTCTCTTATGCATGATTTTGTGTTAATTCAGTAGCCAAAAAAAAAAAAAGGAAAAGAAAAGAAAAAGGAAAAAAAAAAGTATTACCAGCTCTTCCCAATTTGGCAATGAGACGCTACCCAACCTGACAAAGTCCAGAAACACGTCGGGGACGTGGTCATGTTTATTCAAGTTCTTTCTCACCCTACAGCTTTATTTCTGTCAGGAAACAGTTTGTAAGGCTGAAATCATGCAGGCTTTCAAAACGCAGCCTTCCAAGAGAAGAAAAAGACAGAAATGTGCTGTTTTTACATACTCCGAAAAACATTTATATTCATCCTAAGCCAGTTTGTTTTTCTAAGCTTTGCAGGGCAGGAAGTGTTCGGTGTGAACACATCGTTGGAGCTGCCAGATTTGCTGTTGGGATGCTCGTGTTTCCAGAATTCTTAAACAAGCAAGACGGTAGAAAGATAGTGATTTAGAAGCAGGGCATCTTTGCTCCATGTGCACAAAATGGATCACTCTCCTTTTTTTTTTTTTTTTTTTGAGACAGAGTCTCACTATGTTGCCCGTGGTAGAGTGCCATGGCGTCCCAGCTCCCAGCAACCTCAAACTCTCGGGCTTAAGTGATTCTCTTGCCTCAGCCTCCCAAGTAGCTGGGACTACAGGCACCCCCCACACGCCTGGCTATATTTGGTTGCAATTGTCATTATTGTTTAGCAGGCCCCGGCTGGACTCGAACCTGCCAGGCTCAGTGTATGTAGCTGGTGCCCTACCCGTGGAGCTACGGTGCTCAGCCACATCACTCTCCTTTCCACAAACTACAAATAAAGCTTAGTGGTTAGCATAAAATATTAAAGACTTCCTAAAAGCAGAAGGTAATGTTCTTATAAAGTTAAGACGCTAACAACAGCCCCCACAACAGTAACAAAGCCATATTGGAGCCATCAATTATTAGAAAGAAAAATTGTTACAAACATCTTTTCTTACCCAGCCCCAAAAAGAAAAAATACAATCTATAATCTTTGATTCAGGCAGTGTGTCTGGTATGATGCAGGTTTATGCGTTTAAGGTGGTACACTTTAAGATATAATTTTAATTTCTTAATGATATATGGAATTATAAATACTTTTCTTTTGGATGTTTAAAACATCATCATACCATTCCATATTTGTTTGACAATGTCTCTTAGTTTTAAGTCCTGAATAAACATTGGATTAGTTTTACCAATGGTACCGGATACATGGAAATCACATTCATAAATCAGACAAACTTGCGAGACACCAGACTCCTGTGCTAATTGGTGATGGCTGCTCAAATCCTGAAAACGGGGGCTGGGCTTGCAGTTGGGAGGCCAGGAGTCCAATCCACTCCTGCAAGAAAGTGACTACGTGGCTCCCCGCGTGTCCTTTCATATCTCCAGGTCTTATTCCCCACGTCATGCAGCAGGGGACAGCACGTTAGATGTGCCTCAAAACTCCCATGGCAGGAGTAAAACCAGGCAGGAAAATGAAGGTTCAGTAGTTTCGTTTCTCTACTGAACTTTTTCAACCACAAAAATAACACCCTTGGTGTAAATTTAGAAAAAGTCCTCTGAGCATAAAAATACCTGGGATTCGAAAGGTAAAACTATGGTATCCTTGGTCATGAGGGTCACCGCATTTTCTTAAAGCAAAAGCAAGTCCAGCAGATAAAAGCTACACAGTGACTCTTCTTTACTGACTCAGTGGGCCCTCAGATACAGCCACTCTCACCTTGATGATTTAAAAAAAAGGGTAGGAGAACTTCAGGATAAAAGATTCAGGGTTTAATTTAGCCTATTTCTTCACTCCACTGCTACCCGTGAGAGGTGGCAGCTTGTGTATTTTGACAAGACAAGTCTGTGCTGTCAAGGACTCAGTTTCCTCATTTGTAAGAGGGGCCTGATAGTTCCACCACTGTTACAGTTTAATAAAAAATGCAGATGATGCTGTGACTGTGGTTGAAACTGTAAGAAGCTATGCCAATGTGTATGCCAATTACAACTGCTGTAATCACAAAGTTCCAAAAAAAGTTTGTAATGTAAGCCTCATGGAGGACAAGCATGTGTTGTGTGGGGCATGGGACTTCAGAGACCAGCAGACAGGTCCTGCTCTCAGAGGGTACCCAGTGTGGGATTGGGTGTGCACGACAGACACACGAGCAGACTGGCACTTAGGAAACCGTGTGACGGGGACCATCCGAGAGGGGGCGGAACAGACGGCTGCGGGACGTAGGGAGTGAGTGTCACGGAGACCATCCTAGAGGGGGCGGAACAGATCACTGCAGGAGGTGGGCGCATGAGTGTCATGGAGACCATGGGGACCATCCCCGAGGGGG